>JADRCD010227976.1:10490-71234 GCA_019843815.1 Montemys delectorum
CTCATTCCTGGGGGGGAGGACTGGAGAGTGACTGGGTGGCTGAGCCAGCCTCATTCCTGGGGGGCGGAGTGTTCATAAGCTTGAGAAATCCAATGTGTCCGGTCAGCTTTACACCAGAACAGCCCTTTCTCCTCTCAACAACCCCTCTGGTGCCCTACGTCATCAGGTCAGGAGATGATGGCATCTTTGGATACTTGCACTAAAATCAAAACAGTGACAATATAAAAAACCAAGGGCGATTAACTCTTTAAGTCTGTGCGTAGCTGCAGCCTCCTAAATACGCCCGTTTCACAAGATCTCCTGTACTGAAAGAAGCAGAGGGAGATATACGAAAGGTTTTAAGGTCACCTACCACCCCCAGGGTTAGTGATCAAGCTTGGAATTTGCATAGATAACAAAACGTGTGGCTTTCTTCTAGGTTCTAACCTTGGGAAATTTCTGAAGTACTTCGGAGTGTTTTTATACCCCGATCCTTTGGCATCGGGGAACTAGATTACTTTGAAACTTTACTGTAAAAGTACCCTAGCCTGCCATTGCTCTTTTGATATCCCATTATAGTTTATTAATCTAGGTTCTTTAGTCTCATGCTGGACAATGTAGTCATTTCAGCTCTTTTTTTTTTTCCTGGAAAACTTTTACTTTGCAGTTAATCTGTTGCTGTTCAAGGAGCTACAAGGTTGCCTTAGAACAGCATTTTATCCTTGAGAGTAGTGACTCTGGCAACTTGTCAGAAGGGAAAACCAAATAACTAAGTGAAACACGGTTTTCCCTTTCCTTCAAGCTCAGATTGTCCCAGTGCCTCCTTGAATCTACTGAAGGCTTTGCAAGGTGCTGCCCCCGGTGCCAGCTGGGGAATTCCTTGGTTTTTTCCAACTAATACGCTTTTCTAAGAACTGTCAGCACCCAGTGCAGTAGTCTAGATCATCCCAACACTGTGATGCTCAGTGGTTTGCTGGCTTGACAAATACAAAGCCACTTGAAGACAGTAGCCTTCCTCAACTCTTCTTCAACTCATTCCCGGGGCTGGCACGGAGTGCAGGAAGGCTAGGCACAGTGCCTGGGAGTTTTATTTGCATAGTATTTTAGAAAATCTGCTGTACTAGGAGAGGCTCAGAGTGCTGTTTGCATTAGGGTCTCTGGGGCTAACTGGAGACAGACATTCATTGTAGGAGTAGTATTTCTGAAGAGAGTTCAGACAAAGGAATGTAGGAGGGGCCATATTGTCGGGCATTGGCCAGGAGCATTACTGAGGTAGGATCATGATGACTTAGGTGCCTGCTCATCAACATCAGGTGGGTCACTTTTAGATTGATCCAATTACAACATCACTCTAATGAGCCGTAACTGAGTTTGGGGGGAATGTATACCTTAAGATTTCCTATGTCTTAAGAGGTTGGAAGGATAAAAGAAGATTCATCAAAGGTGTTAAGATCATTTGCCTTTTATTTCCCCAGGCTTAAATTGCATATAAATCATAAAAATGTAATTGGATTATCTTTTTGGTTTAATAGTTGAATAAGAGAAATTCCCAATGAACTTAAAAGAGTTTTTCTCCTAAAATCAAATCAAACAAAGAAAAAAACAAAACAAAACAGAAAAAAAAAAAAAACACCGTACATTAAAATACTACTAATTCCTCTTTAGGAATAAACCTGGAACAAAAGAAATTGTAAAACCAAGGATGAAAGAGGAGCAGTCATTATAGTTGAGGACCTTGTAGTGGTCATAGGAACTACTGGTGTGGTGAGAGCAGGGCCTTACAGTTAGGTGGTTCTCTTCATGTCTGTGTGGGATGAGCAATAGCCCTAAGGCTAGAGATCCTAGTTAAATAGGTCCTTGTCCATTCAGCAGAGCAGGAGGCCCTGGGACGCTAGAGAGTTAGTCTTGGGTCCTCTGGAGCTCGTGTCAGTGCAGTTCAGCGGCTGAGTCAATCTGAAGGAGCTAGAGGAAGAACCCAAGGAGCTGAAGGGCTTGCAGCCCCTTAGGACGAACAACAATATGAACTACCTAGTACCCTCAGAGTTCCCAGGGACTCAACCACCAACCAAAGAGGACACATGGTGGGACTCATGGCTCCAGCAGCATGTATAGCAGAGGATGGCCTGGTAGGTCATCAATGGGAGGAGAGGCCCTTGGTCCTGTGAAGGTTCTATGCCCCAGTGTAGGGGAATGCCAGGGCCAGTAAGCAGGAGAGGGTGGGGTGGTAAGCAGGGGAAGGGGGGAAGGAACAGGGAATTGTTTTTGTTTATTTTATTTTTATTTATTTATATATTTATTTATTGTTTTGAGGGGAACCTGGGAAAGGAGATATTGTATGATATGTAAATAAAGAAAACATCTAATAAAAAGAAAGAAAAAGAAAAAGAAAAAAGAAAAAAAGAAAAGATAGCATGGTTACTATTCCTCTTGGGCCAGAGAGCTAGAGTTACAGGTAGATCCCTGTAATAATGACAAAGCCCTTGGGTCACTTGAGTTGATGTATAAAGTAGCAGTTGGCTTTCTTACCAGGTCCTTGATGCTTTTCTTTTACTAAAAGAAAATGATTTCAGCTTTCCCAAGGGAAAATCACACTTTGTGTGGCAGAGAAGCCATCTTTTCTCATGAAGGAGGTGTGTTTGAGCCAGTGTACTCTCTGTGTAAAAGACCTTCTCAGATTAGATTAGATATGACTTGGGGTTTGCGTAGGGGCAACTCACAGGTGAGAAGTATCTCATTTGGTTTTGTGTTTGAGTGGGCTGAGCAAGTGGGGAAGGTTGTGAGGAGCCCAACCGGCTTTAGAATATCAGTTTCAGTCCCGTGTGACTGCTTGGCTGGGTGCCCACCTTTTGCTCCGTTTGTAACAGAGTTCCACATTCGACCTCTGAAAGCGTTCTCACATATAGATCCTGTTTACATAAGAACTTTGATCAGACACCCACAGTCCCACGAGAACTTCAAATTCGTACTGGAAGGGTATCCTCTAGACACTCTTGTTTCTTAATATTTTGAACAAAAAAACCTTGCTCTGTTTTCAAGACCCTGCATTCCTAAGAGAAATTCAGCTCACACTAAACTACTCATTATTCAGCGTGCCATGATGTGGCCAGCCACACTGCCTTGTATTGCTGCCAGATTCGGTGTTAGTGATTAAAAATAAATTTTAATAAAAAAAATAGAATTAGTAAAAGTTTACTACTGACTGTATACTACTGACTTTTCTACATTAGAATTCTTGCATTTTCTCTCTCTGTGTAGTCTTTTCCATATCCCTTTTTACAAAACCAGAAAGAAATGCTCAACACATTTGCTATTCAAAAATTCGGAGTAGTTTCTTTCCCTTAATAACTTTGCTGGAGCAGATGCATGGGTTCTTTTGAAGTTCTCCACTTAAATTTCCCAAGAATTCCAGAGTTTATGAGGCCCAGAGAAGGACACAACCCTTCTCCGGTGCTAAATATAGAAACCACTTGAATTCACTTCCTTACACCACCACTTGCACACATGCCTGGAGATCGGCCCAAACGTCTTCCCAGCAGTGTTCATTTGTCCCTTACAGCAGTAGTGCCCATGGTTGTCACAAGCTCCTGTTCTCTGCAGCGTGTTTTGTTTTGTTTTGTTTTAATTTTGTTTTGTTTTTGCCTGTGTTTGGTCCCACTGTCTCTAACAGAAAGCTCTTTGGGTTTTGGGGTTCCCACGCACAGCACATCCTGTGGCGATAGCTTAACAAGGTTGCGATCTGGTTGCATTCTAACTTATTTCCCTCAAAGACTGGACTCCCTACTCTTGTTTATACCTGTGCCCATTACCACCTAAGTGGCTGCACCATGCTTTTCAAACCTTGTCTTTTATGTCTTTTTTTTCCCTATAAAAGTACAGCCGTGGAAGGGGAAGGATTGCTGGTGAAGCCACTTTCCTTCCCTTCTGGCTAAGGGAGGTTTTGTTTTCCAGCCCTCCTTGCATCAGAGGGTGATAGTGAAGAGATATATCCTGAGAGCATGGGTGCTCATGCTCTGCTTTTCCTGGCCTGGCACAGGAAGAGCTCCTGTGAGCTCTTCCATGTATTCTTCATGAGGCTGGATTAAAGCACAGTAGCAACACAAGTTAAGACCATCCTGAACCCCGAGCCACTGTATAGAGGTAAGCTACCTAAGGGATCAATCTACCCTAGATCTGCGTAGACGAGAAATGAGTTTTTATTTTATGAGTTTCTGAGATTGGGGATCCAGCTACTATTATGGCATAGTCTGAATTTCCTAAACTGATACACTTACTACGCAAGGCAGTTTTCCATCTCTACATAACACCTTGTACGCTCTTTCTGCATTTCCAAGTAGTCCCTTTAAGATGTACCCAAGTTCATGGAAAGATGTTTGCTTCTGAAAGACTTGCTTACTACATCCTCATTGTTGAAGAGGTTGGTGCCTGTATCAATCCCTTTAGCTGAGTTATGTTTTGGCAACAAATGGCACCCACACTGAAAGTGAGGAACTCTAGTAAGAGTTTTTATTCAAGTTACATGTCCATTATGGCTCAGGTGAAGTTTTGCTCTAGGTCCTCATTGAGGAATCTAGGGTGATGATATAGCTTCTACTTGGAGCATGAATAACGGGCGGAGACCTAGTCCAGTGACTGCATGTTGTCTCTTAAAACTTCTGCTTGTAAGTGACAAATGTTAATTCTGCTTCCATGTACTAGTCTAAGGCAAGCCACTTGGCTAAAGCTGATGTATAGTGTGTCATATAAACCTCTGAATGGAGGGATAGCACAGAAAGGAGGGGTGCCAGAATATTTTAAAGAATACTCGTGCTATCTGTCACAATCCTCTGAAGACACTTATCTGGCTACTTTTTTTTAAAATTGTACATGTCTTTAATTAATAAATTTACCAAAGTAAGATATACAATAAACAAGAGGGACCAAAGGGTTTCCAGAAATAACCTCATGGTAAGGAGGGTTGGGCAAGTCAGAGACAACAGATTTGGTAAACAACACAGTATATTGGGGAATGTCAAATCTGTAGAGGCCTTGAACCCAGAACTAGCCCTGGGATGCATGTATTTTAGTCTCCATGGATCTTCAAAGCTGCAGTTTTTGAGGGCGCTTGAGCTGCTGCGGGCTCTAGGAAGGTGGCAGAGTACTAGAGCTTTGGCTAGGTCTGAGTCTTATCTTTGGACCTGAGTCTGATGTGTCTTCAACTGCTACAGAATGAACTGGGTCCATGACTTTTGTTGATGGGGCCCAGTGGTTGCTGTAGTCTGGGTATGGGCAGCCAGCATCACACCCAGGACATTCCTCAGGCCTGATCAAGGCTGGAAAAGGGATGGGAAGATATCAGAGGAGCAGGGTTGAGGAAGGGAGCCAACATCTGCTAGGCTTGGGGACACAGGATCACCAGTGGCCCCAGCATTAGTAGGGGCATGATCTCCTGTGCTGGTGGAGTGAGTGTGGGCTTTCCCACCTTGATTCCCAGGAGTTTTTAGATGTTCTTGGAGACACTCCCAAAAGTATCTAGACCTCCGGTTCTTAAACCATATCCAGATCTGGTATTCTATCATACAAATGCTTTGTGCCAGCTCCTTGGGTTGTTTGAAGGAAAGGATACTTGGACTTTTCCAAGAAGAATTTTTCTAGCTTTCTCTTTTGTTCTGGGCTATATACCTGATGCGCCCTCTCCACACCCTGATAGGGGCCTTGTGGGGAACATGTGGCCTTGGAAGGACCTGAGGAGCCACAAGTGCAGCTAAGGGACAGGGGCAAACCTGAAAACCTGGGTTCACTGGGGATTTTGGAGACATTTGTAGACCTTCAAGTAATGGAGGATTTGTGGTCTTTGGAGATAATGAAGCATTAGGGGGCCTGGAGGCATTTGGAGACCTTCAGGTAATGGAGGGCTTTGGGACATTTGGTGACAATGAGGCACCAGCAGGGCAGGAGGCATTTGGAGATCTGGGACAATGGCAGTCTAGAGATCCAATGTATAGGTGGATTTGTTGGGGAAGCATTCTGCATTGGAAAGCCTGGAAAATCAGTAGGCTCCTGCATCTTGGCATACTCTATTCTGTCTGGCTACTTCTTAAAGATGGAAACAAACTTTATATCTGAATACTCAGCTCCTTCTCACAGTGCAAGGAGGTGGACCAGATGTTTTTTGCTGGTT
The DNA here is from genome assembly GCA_019843815.1 of Montemys delectorum. NCBI lineage: Eukaryota > Metazoa > Chordata > Mammalia > Rodentia > Muridae > Montemys > Montemys delectorum. The sequence goes on from JADRCD010227976.1 coordinate 16,627, forward strand.
TGCTGCTGCTACTCTGGATGCAATTGTCAATGAACAAAATAGGTCCAATCAGTCTAACTTGATTAAATTCTTAGGATCTGCATCATTTGTAGAAGTGCCTTTTAAATAGCCAGTTTCACTTAATTCAGAGAAATGTCCATCTCAAGATGTTCTAACCCTTTCGCAAATCCGTTGTCCCCAGCCTATCATGGAGCTCTAGTCCTGCTGAAAAACGAGCTGAAGATGCTTGCATGTTGCTTATTAGTAACAAGTATGAAAGCATGATGGTTTCTGAAATTAATAATGGAAAATTCATGTGGATTCTCATGGGAAATCTTGTTTCTCCCTCATTCACATGAAAGGGAAGCCCCATCTCTCTTTCCATCCTTTCTGGGAAGCACCCAAGGGACATTTTCTTGTTTCTTCCCACTTCACACATATTTCCTACTAAGGGAGGAATAGTTAATCTATGCTTAAGAGTCTGTTATTCTCTGGGATGGGTCCTCTTCCTAGAAGGAAAGGTAGACATTAAAAGCAGAAATGAAGGGTTAGAATTCAATGGAAGAGTGCTTGTGTAGTATGTAAGAGGGTGTTGGTTGGATCCACGACACCGCAAAGAATAAAAAAAAATATATGACCAGACCTCGGGGTTTTTCCTCCTGTGCTGACTGCGAAATAGATAAGGAGTGTATACACCCTCCTCCTCCTCCTCCTCCTCCTCCTCCTCCTCCTCCTCCTCCTCCTTCTCCTCCTCCTCCTCCTTCTTCTTTTTTGTACAAGGGTTGCTGATAGTCAAAGTGACTGATTTATAGAGGTCCCAGCTTTCCTTGTCCTCCTTTGGGTGAACATATTGTGCAGCCAGCTGGGCAGGAATTCTTGTCATCTTGGCAGACTTAGTGCCCCTGCTCTTGACTCAGGAAAACCAGACTGGCTTCGGGTCCATGCTGAGTATTTAAGTGAGTACCTCAGTAATTCCATAGCGTGGTTGACCCTCCATTAGTCTCGTGAGACCTCAGTTAGTAATATGGGTTATTCTGGATTTACTGAGAGTTTCAGCCTTGAGGAGAATTGGGGACAGTGATTAGGCCCATCCCAATGGGGATTATGCATAGTCCTATCATTTCAGAGTATCAGGATTTTTTTTTTTTTAAAGGCGTGCTATGCAGTGTAGAACCTACACAGGAAAAATGGTTTGGCTTTTCTACTAGCTAGACCGCTCATCTTTACAGTATTAAAGTTACCCTCTGCATGACAAAAATGGGAAAAAAATCCCAAATAGGAAAAATTGTCCAAAGACTATGTACTGCTAATTCATCCAAGAAGCAGGTGAAGAAAACTACTGTCACTCTTTTAACGTGATCCTCAGATGATGTGATCCGATTCTATGGCTTTAAGTGCCGTCTCCAGATGAGGACACTCAAGTTTTTATCTCTGATTCTAATGTTTCTTTAGGGCCCTGGATTTGTATATGTATCTCTTACTGGCATCTCTCCTATAAAGGCAAGTAGTTTTTAAAAAGACAATTTTATGTTTAGAAAAGAACAAATGATGACCCCCCCTCCCCCCAACCCCAGGCCTACTTTTTCTTCTCAGTACCATTCACCGGGTGTTTAAAACACTAACTAAAGGATATCTGTGACTTGCCCCTCCCTGACCTTACATACTACACGTTCTACTGAGCCTCACACCTGTATTTCTGGAACCTATCTTCTTTTTCTTTTGGACAACTTGCCTAGATTTCACCCCTTCTCCCTCTGTTCTCCCCTGACCCAATTCCCTCTTGTTATATTTGTTCAGAGAACATGATTGGAACCATGTATTGCCAGATTACTATTTCAGTGATTCTCTGCTTCGTCTGGGGCATTAAATTCCAAAGCAGAGGCCGATCTGTGTCCAGGTGACACTTGGTGACAACAAGTGTTGCTACAGTGAGGTAGAACAGAAGAGCCAGACCTCTGTTGGTGTCTCCTATGTAGAGTTACTAAGTACTTTGTCTATTTAATTCAATGCTATATCCAAAGCACTTAGATTGATACCAGGCATATAGCTAATAGTACATATATGCAATAAATCAGTCCAGTCGGATAATAACAATATCTATAGGATTTGGTGGCCAAAGAGTTTTATGGATGGTTTGATGGTTCCCTTTGGTAGGAGAACCCCCTAAAGTGAACTCCTTTTTCCTTTTGTTGTCATGAAGCTAATGAAATTAAAACTGAATAATGAGTGTCAACAGTGCATACTCATTCAAATGCCAAAGGATGGAGAAGAGAGAAATCAGGGTGTTGGCTCCAAGTCCTCAAGGACTCTCAGGAAAAGTGAGAGAATAACAAGGGTGTGGCCAGCGTGAAGGGGAGTGGAGACCTTGGCAGACCTTTTCTTGGAGTAGTTGAGATCTTCCAGGAACTCAAGTGTTACCACCCCTTTTATGGTCTGCTGTTTCCTGTCTTGCTGAGTGTTTTTTTTCTTTTTTTTTTTCTTTTCTGTTCTTGGAGAAGAAGAGAAATCAGATGAGAAGATGAGACCTCATCAATTTGTCCATATTATAGCTCCAGAAAAAAGTTCCAATTATCAAATTGTCAACATGTCTAAATAAAAAAAACAACTGTGTAATAATCTGGTCTCTAAAGGTTTAGAGAGTCAAGGAGACACAAAGTATGAAAACAGAGATGCTAAATGATTTCATCTCATTTCAGCTACTCATTGGATATCTGCATGCTAAGTCAAGAGTCAGTGTTGTCGATATAATGTGTCTTTGAATCCTTAAAAATAACATAGGTAACAGATATTATCATAAGCTATACATCAGATAATTACACACACACACACACACACACACACACACACACACACACTTTTAAATAGCCTCACTATATAGCACTGGCTGGCTTAGAATTTACTGTGTAGACTACACTGGCCTCAACCTGGTGGTATTTCTGCCTTTGAGTCTATATTTTCTTAGAATATCCCCAGCAGGAAGATAGCCACGAAACACTTTATTTTTGGATCTTCTGCTTAGGTTTTTAAAACAGGGAGGCTCTTGACTCTTAGGAGAAGGCAGCCTACTCCTAGAGTGACACCAAAGTCACATTGCCTTTCAGGAGAAAAGTCTGTCGAGGAAACAGTCCACCTGTGCAGCTGCTGAACCACTGGTGGTTGTAGAATCTTCAATAATCAAAAGGCCACACAGGCCAAATGCTCAATGGTGGTGGTGGGGATTCTGATATGGCCGCATCCATTGGGGATGAAGGAGGTTACCCAGGAAAGGTATGCCATGCTTTTAATACTTTAGAATGCCACACAAGGAAGGGGGCCACAGCCAAGGGGATTAGCTGGAAGTAGATAGATCCACTGGATTGGCCATGGCAGGTGAGGACTAAGAGTAGGCAGGATGGGAAATAACCGCATGAGAGACACAGGAATGAAAGCCTGTGTGTGAAGAATGAAATGGCTGGATGGAATGTACATTTAGGGATGTTCTAAGGGACACATGCCTAGGAAGTAACTTGGGTGAAGAGAGGTCCTATGGCACAGACTAAGGAGGGTACAAAAGCGGAGGCACAGAGCCTTGGCAGTGAGGTGGACTGAAGAGAAATCAAGATCTTTCTATAGCAGGAAACAAGTGGGGATTCCCAAAAGCATGAGACATGGTGACAGCAGAGTCCAGGAGACAGCTGGCCCCATCTGCCCTTGGAGTGATGGCTATGTGTGGAGGTTCTTGGATTCTTCTAAGACTCTATCTCAGCTTGGATGGTTTCATTTCAGGGTAATGTCAATTGCTGAGGGTGCAGAACTTAAACCTCTATATGTCTGCATTGCACTGGCTCTGCAGTCAAAGTCACTGATAGTCAATCTTGTACTAGAACAGCTAGTTGAGGTCCTTGTTATAAGGGTCTTAACTCCTTGCATCATAAACAGAGCAATCATAAAACAAAAACGAACACAAAAACAAAAACAAACAAAAAACCCACATCATCAGCTAGCTTCAAATCCCTCTAACTGTGTTCTCCTCGAGGATTTTTATAAACTCGGATGGAAGTGCGGATTACACTCAGCTTGTTTCTAGGTGTCCTGTGGAGTGGATGGAGACAAGAAATTGAAAACAGAGAATGGGAGCTTCTGGGGATCGTGTGTTGAGTTAAAGGATGGGGCAGGGAGCCAATGAGCACAAGGAAGGAGGGAAGAAAAGAACTGTACATTGCTCCCCAGTCACTAAACTGAGAACCCAAAATGAGTGGATTAGCAGGGCATGTATACGGAAATAAAGACTGCTCAGATTCAGACTAGGCCAAAAATGAAGAGTAGTGATTAGGGACAAAATAGGGTGGAGTCTGGCAACACTACTCTGGAGCTACAGTTTTGCTTTCTTCTGGGCAGAAGCCAGGCAATTCACAAAAACAAAACAAGAGCAACAAAAGAACAAAAGAAAACAACCAAACCCAGGCAACACGTGCTATTTTGAATAATTCAGGCTAGGAAACCTTCAAATGGTGAGACGACCCTGAGTAGCCTTAGTCTAGGAAACTGTTTTTTTCTTTTGTAAACATGAAGCAGTCAGGTCAAATGATCTCTGGCATGTAACAGTTCTTGGAATCTAAAGCCTTTGTTATTTTCTAATTCAAATCCTAGATATTTTCTCCTAATGCATAAACTTTTGTTGAGAGCCCCAGATTGTACCAAACAGCTCTTATATTTTTTAGTTCAGGCTAGCCCTATGGGTTTTGCTTAGTTTCTAACATTCTGAATTGAAGTCTCTGCAGCTCTTTGGGAGAGGAATTGTGCATGTATCTTTCTGGAAATCACAAGTGACCTAGTTTCTCTAGAATGAAACGTGACCACATTGTTTATATTTTGTTTGATTGTTACCAGGCAATAGAGGGGGAAGACTCCTAGGATGCTGTGTCAGATGTCCCTTGTACCTTTGGTGCATCTGCAGAGGGAAGAGTATAAACGCGGCTTCAGGGAGCCGAGGAGGCTCTGAGGAAATAAACAGTAAAGACAGAGAAGCAAGATGGCAGCGGTGAAAAGGGAACAGAGGAGGTCTTGGTGGTGCAGAGGAGAATCAGAGAGCCTGCTCTCTGCCTATGAAGAGTAGAAGGCGATAGTAGCACCCAGCTGATTGTGTCCAGGCCCAGCAGCAGCAGACCACACAGCACCTGACTCCTTCCAAATGGTGAGCTTCACAAATGAATGTTTCTATGATCTGGATATTGTAGACCCAGCAGATACATGCCATAAGCAGTTCTTGGCAGAAACTGTCTTGATGAAGATCTAATAGCCCTTTGGGGGGGGTGGTGGGAGCGGAGCTTCACACACCTGATGACTGTATGCTTTTATCTGCAATCTAAGCTGAGATGTAGACAAGGTTTTGAAGGGGACAGTTTTTTGTCTTTCTCTTGAGAGTTGACTTGGACTGTGTAGACTATTTTCTTCTTGTTTCTTCATTGCTACATGTTTAATTTCTGTCACAAGATGCCTCTTTACTGGACGTCCTGTGTGGACAGAGAACAAATCCAGATAGGAACTTCAGTATTCTTGATGTCATGATGTCCCTCAGTGGCCATATTATTACAGTTAATCCTCACTTCTCTGCAGTAGACACACAGAGGGAGAGAGGGGGGAGGAGAGGAAGAGAAAGAGAGAGAGAGAGAGACAGAGATAGAGACAGACTTCATAATATAGAAGGATCTTACAGATTTGTTATATTATTCCCCCTTTCCTTTCCTTCCTACTCATTTCCTTTCTGTAAGATGAAAAAAAATGACTATAGGATATTAGAAGGGTGCATTTGACCTTAACTGGCCATTCCCGAGGATCATGTGCATATGCCAGCTTTCAACATGCAATAAAACCCTTCAGTGTTATGTATGTGTATCAGTAAACACATCACTGAAGCATGGTCATCTCAGAGGGCCCCTCCTGATGGGAAGCCTTTATGCTGTGACTGATTTGTAGAAGGGACTGAGGACTGACTATAATCTGTGAGGAGAGAAATCAGAAAAGACGAGACACCATTGAAGCCTTTAAAAGATAGAAATAATCCAACAAGGAGAACATAAACTTTACTTCAGGTTGGAGTTACCAATATTTTGTACACCTTGGTGTAATTTTGTGATATTTATGTTTATCATTACCCATCATACGTCATTAAGATCCAATGATGTTGACTATTGTTAACAATGGCCAGGAAAAAGTTTTTCATCTGTAAATAATTCTTAAAAATGGAATATTTGGGGAGTGATTCTTAGCGCTGGCTCTTTGACGGTCACTGCTAAGGCCATGGGTACCCATCAGAATGGAAATGATAGATTCCAGATGAATTCAACTCTGTTTCAGGCTCATAGCATTGTTCAAGGTTCATGTAGAGTAAGGACTTTTTCACTTAAGAATGGGTACAGCTGCCTCAATGATTGATATTTAGATACCAGGCACTATCACTAAAATTTCGAAAGTGGTTGCTTGTTACATTTATTTTAACCTAGTAAATATTGTTATTATTATCTAAACTAAAAGAAAAATCATTTGTTATTCTTCTCCCTCTCTTATTTTAAAGGTTCAGTGACAACTTGAACAATAATTAATCTGCTTAAATCTCCCTTGACCTAAAGAGACCTTACCTCCTGCATGTAGAAGTGAAATTCCCAGGCCTAAGGAAGAGGGAACAAAATTATGTTTGGCTTTCAAAACTCTGGACGAAGGGATTCTCCGAGGAGTCCAAGTGCTGATCGGAGGCCTTTGTATGAGTTTTTCAGGCATGACCTTAGGTAATTAGTGTGATTTTTAACCGGAAGGCCTCCAGAGGATAGCTGTCTTCCGCAACCCTACTTGGGGTACATTTAGTACATTATGGTTTCTGAAGGCCATTTCTGTCAAGGACTCAGCTCCTCCTCAAACCCTACGCTTCACATCACACATTCTCACCCTTATCTGGGAACTTTGTTGCCCCGTGAGGCTCAGGTTGGGGGCTTAGGGTTAGCTCTTACCTCTATACTGTAATCTGTTTACAGGGTTTTGGAGGGAACCTTAAAGGTAGCTTTCCCCTCTGACTTGGAACCCAGGAATAAACCTGTGTTTACTCCCAGCTCTTTCTTCTCTTGCCCCTTTGGACTCCTTTTCATCAGTAATGAGATGAAGCCCATGCCGATGGTGCCTCTTCTGTCCCTCAGAGGTGTGCCCCTCCATGAGCACAGAGCAGGGAGTATCACTTTGCCTACTTTCAGCTTTCTTCCCCCCTCCCCCGAACCTCTCCCCTCGAATGTCCCAGCAGGAGGTTTGACTTGACTGACAGACCACTGTGACACCAGAGAGCTTTCCTGACAGTTGAACTCCCTATGGTTCTAGCTTGGTCCTTTGGTTGAGCGATCCTACATGAATCATTTAAGTTTTCTGAGCTTCCATTTTACTGAAAATTGGGACTATAATTCTTGTCCCATGCAGATATTGTGAAGATAATACATGATGCTGGTGAAAAATATCCCAGCCAGCAGGCTGCAACTCAGTTAAGCAGTTACAAAACCTGAAACACAGAGCAGATCCGTGGCCACTTCCCTTGTGCTGTTTAAGCAGAAGTGAGGACTGTTTGATGGTAAAGTACTTTAAATGTCTATGCATCCCAAAGCTGTTAATGACTTCTTACTAATTACTTTCTTTGCTGCCATTTTCTAATTAATTACTGGAGAGAAATGTTGCCTGTCTACCTTAGACCTTTGTGGTTCTCAACTTTCCTAATGCTATGGCCCTTTAATTCAATGTAGTGAGCCCCAACCATAAAATTATTTCATTGCTACTTTATAGCTCTACTTTTGCCACTGGTATGAACTATAATGTAAATATCTGATATACAACCCTAAAGGGGTTGCGATCCGCAAGTTGAGAACTACTGGTCTACCTGATAGACCTTTTCTCTCCTTTCGATGCTTCTTGCTGGTTACCTTTTCTTGTATCCTGGGGACATTGATGCTGTAGTCTTCCTGCATACCTCAGTGACACTGGCCTTCTTCTTCATAAAGAAAGCAGGAGCTATCAGAAAAGTATTTATGAAGAGCCAAGTGGACACATGTTCATTTATGTCCCACATAAGTTCCCAGAGGGGCTACGGAGAGTTTGGTTTAGTTGAACACATGTAGTCACAGATGTGTTGATTTATTCTTCCTTGACTTTTCTTATCTGTTCTCCAAATTTTCTCATAGGTCTGAGACAGCTTCCCAAATGTATTGTCTTTGCCCAAAACTTGATTTGGTGTCTGACTTTGAGTAACTTTAAAAAAAAATATAATCTTTACATTTTCTCTTTTAATTTTTAATTTTTTTGAAATTATAGCAATATATGGACTGAGTAGGTTGTATTTATGTGTTTAGGAATGCACATGTATATAATTTGTGTGCAGCAACAACTTAAGAAAAAAATGATCAAAAGATCCTAGAGAGATGGAAATCAACACAACAATGTGATATTACCACTTGAAAACAAAATTTGTCTTTCTTTCTTTCTTTCTTTCTTTCTTTTCTTTTTTTTTTTGGCAGAGGGAGGGTAAGAAGAAAAAGAATCATAAATAAACCAAAAGTCAGATAAATCCTAAATGGTGGTTGACTAACACAACCCTGCCCTGATTCAGATTGATCTGAGTAGAAAACAACAAATAAAGCACTGAAACACAAAGTGAGACAATAAAATTTCCATACTGTAGGATGGAAATGGTAAGTTAGAAGTCATTGTGAACTGCAGTTGATCACTTGACTGAAAGCTGAGCTGGGTGGCTTACATCTGTAATTCTGGCATTTGGGAAGTTGTGGCAGGAGATTACTGTGAGTTTGAGACCAGCCTTGGATATAAAGTGAGAACATATTTTTTCTTCAAAAAAGAATATGACTAATGAAAGAAACCAAGAAGTATCGATTCAATCCTGGGGAGAGTCAGTGCAATATACCAACACAATTAGAATCTGGTATGTGAATGACACAGCACTTGTGCCTTGCCGATGAAAAATGGAAATCCACACTCAGGGTATTATTGTCTTTAGATTGACTGAAGGAATGGCCATCAGTTAAATGGATGGCCATGGAGGGACATATTGTCTTAGAAACAACATGGATTTTATTTTTGATAATTGAAAAATGAATTAATTTTTGAGTGTCATTGTTTATTAACTTTGATAATATTAATTTTGAGATTCCTATCAAAAAAATCCATCCTGATTTAATAAATGGTATGAAAAGACTTGGACATGTAAAATTGTGTATAGCTGTAGTAATGTGGTTTATTTAGAGGAGTAGGTGTAATAGATATGATCTACTCTGAGCTGCCTTGGGTGCTCGAAGTCCAAGGAACACGCCCCAGGAACCAATGTCTCCCTTCCAGTTGTATCAATAGTTTAGTTTATACCTACACTTAACTATTCTTGTGCGAGTAAATGTCTTATTTGATGAATCTGGTGTCCAAGTCTCTTTTCATATAGCCATCTCCAATTACATACACTGTTTTGTTTCAGGATGGCTGAATATACAAACATGTATATTCTCAAAATTGTGAAGAAAAACTCATGTTTCCTCTCGGGGCATATTGTTTTTTAACTTGATTTTTCTAGGTGGTCCTTGATGCTAGATTCATATAATATGGTCAGAATTATGAAATCATTAAATTATTGTAGCAGAATTTTGAAGGAGTTGGTTTCCTAAAAAAGATAATAGTTTAGATGAGAGAAGCTAAAATGCACCTAAGAAATTAACAGACATGATGTGAGTTTGTACTAATTTAGATACCTGTGGACACTCTATTGGCATAGTTTAGGAGCTTTGTAGGAAAAGTACAACGATGGTGACCCTGAGTGCTACATAATAGTAACTCAAGCAATTTTGGGGGCCAGAGCTGTTACTATTATTGAGTGACATATTTTAAAAGCTTTTTTTCCAATCATCAGATAGAGTGGAATGATACCACAAATACTACCCCTTTTGCATTCTTCTTTTTCTTCTGTACCACAGCAAGGAATCCCCCTGTCTCTAAATTTCACAAAAATGCCTGTGGAATAATCCAGTAGCATGTCTGAGATTGTGACCCAACCCTGTGTTTCACTGGTATGTTTCTTGACCACACATCAAAGTCATTTCTACATTTAGACAAGTGTGTGGTTTCCTATCCCAAGGCTGCTCTGGGGAGAGAGAGAGTATAACTGGTTTCTCCTGAGGAAAGTACCCCCCCCCACCCCCAGGAATGGATTGGGCGGGGAGGATGGACAGAGAAAGTATAGGAAAGCTCGAAGGCCATCCTGTTCATCTAGAAGTCCTCCTACTAGCCCCTGGCTCTCTCAAGTATGGTTCTTGTTGAGTGATGACTCTTGTCCTAGATGAACTGGTGAGTTCTGAGGAAGGACAGTGAATCATGGTGGTATAAAAAAGGAACCGTTGGCCACCCTGTGGAACAGATGCTGTCTGTTCAGTGTATCATATTAATCGACATGGGAGGATGGTTGGTAAGAGACCCGTATTGACTGACAGATGAGGAAAGATCTTTACAGTATGTTTTCATGGGATGGCAAGGGAATTTTCGAGGGTCATGGAGGGAGATAGGCTATGATGACTAGGTTGGGGAGATTTGCTGGTTATCAGTTTCCAAGTGGTGCATCATGGGAAATGACACAGGGACAGTTTGATGCCAGAACATGATATTCCTTAGTCAATGTAGCACAAGGACTATTTTTTAAAAAGAACCTGGTAATTTTCCCATATCTCTTAATGCTCAGATGGGGTCTTAGGTTATATTCTATTAGGTAATTTTCTCTACCTTTGAGAGAATACAGTGATGGTTACGTTGATATATGGAGCAAGGAGGGATGTTCTAAAATCTGTTTTTGACCATTAACTAGCAGAGGGACTGGGAAGTGTTTGCTCATCTATGTTAGAAATGTTAAAAGCATCTATCTTAGAGTATCAGAAGAATTAAAATGAATTAAAAGATGAAATGACAAAAAGTCTGTACCCAATTTAATGATTGTTTCCCAGAAGAGTTCTGTGTACTCAGATGGAGTCCAGCAAAGACAACACATGGACCTTGCTGTTAAGGTGGACATGAAATCTATCTATCTGTGTTGCTTGATGTGTACTCTGGGACAAGCCTATCACAGTGACATTTACTTCATAATCCATTCTGAGAAATAAAAAGTGTGTAATGCTTCATGCAGTGTTTGGCATGGAATAAATTATTTTTTCTATCCTTATGCCTTATCCAATTGACCCTTTCTCCCTTAAAAAAAATATGTTCAAAAAAAGGACAAATGGGCAGTAGATGCATGAAAAAAATTTTCAACATTTTTAGCTCTCAAAGAAATGCAAGTGGCCACTGCATTGAGTTTCTGTCTCACCCTAATCAGAATGGCCATCATCAATACTGATGATGTGCTGCTGCTGAGGATGTGGAGTGGGGAGAACCTTCTGCACGGTTGCTAGGGATTGGTGCGGTCACAATGAGATCTATATGGGAGTTCTTAAAAAAAAAATCAAGTAGCACTACCATATGATTCATATATTCCAATCTTGATTATGATTACCTGAAATAATCAATAAGGCTGCGTAGTACAGAGTTACCTGCACACACATGTTTATCTGCACATACATGTTTTCAGAAGTAGCCCCACTCTCACTCCCTGGGGATGAAGATTTTTGGGATGATCCAAAGTTACTCTGTCCCCTTCCATAGATGGTAGGTTGCTGATCTCAGAGCGTCCCTGCTCTCAAAGTTGCAGAATTTTGAGGCTATTATGGGTATTAGAAGAGGGGAATGTGAACAGGGAAAATTGAAATGCCACAAAACTAGATGGCCCGACTCCTGGGAACAACAAAACCCCATGGTCACTGAGAGACTTCAGTTAGCTTTCACAGATCTTCGAAGGTTGATTTCACATCTCTCAACACTACATATTGCTTTTGTGGAGAGACAAAAATTTGATGGTTCCAATGCTATTGTTCTGGAAGGTTCCTTTTCCAGAGTACTTCAAAGCCTCCCCCACCCACAGTTATAGAAGAAAACTTAGAAAGATCATAAGCATTCCCAGAAGTGAAATAAGACCTATCACGTCAAAGGTCACCGCCACCTGGAATGTCACTGTGCTGCGGTTTGTTTTCTGCCTTTCCACAGCCTTTGTTGATGTCTTTCTGATTGTAGTAGCCACATAGTATGAAGACTATAAGTAAGTTTGTCGAGGAGTATTGTGCTCAATGTCTAACCAAGAGATGGATTAGGACAAAAACCAAGCCCGATTTAGAAAATGTACAATAATGTAAAAATAAAAGTTAAGGCAACTTATACTTTCACTTTCTAGAAAAAATACTTGTGATACAAAACCAGGATGTTTTCTGTATATTACACACCGTATTTGCAGATATATATATATATATATATATATATCCTACATATGAATATATTTTTAATTAAATATCTATCATATGTTGATTATATTATTTTTAACATATAAAGACTAATTTTTCATGTTTATAATATGTAGAAGTACAATATTCCATTAAATATATTTATATATAATTACATTTATATATAATTTTTTAATTTTATAAACTTTTTGAAAAGGCTATATTTTAATCTAGGGCAGCTATGCTATTTCCAACATAATACTAAAAATAATATTACCTCAAATATCCCTGTAATGACTTTGCATCTCTGATCAGCTAACTGAAATTCCTTGCTGAAAGTCTTTTATAATTATAAGTTTTAAGGTCTGTAATAAATATGTGCACTTTATACAATGATAAGTACAAAGCTGGAAACCAAAGTACCTAAACATGTTTTCTCTATTTTCGTTAGAGAAAGAAAATTTGTAGAACTATTTGTTAGATAAAGATTACAAATCATAAGATAGGTGAATTTTCAAAAACTGAGTGTACTGGTGTGGCCATCATGCTAATCAAGGTCAGGATGAGGCAGAAGATAATGATAACATAGCACTACTGTGCTACTCTTTATATCTCAAGTGGACCTCCAGTTTCTGACGTCCCCATCACAGCCTGTGTGCTAGGGTTACGGTACCATGATGCCTATCATAGTAGTTGAGTTAACCAGGATTTACTCTATGAAAAGCCATTAAATATCTAATATTAAGCTCTTTCCACCATCTTGGCACCTGTGAGGCCTGCTGGGAACAGGACTTCTAAAAAAAAACCAAGGATGTCTGGAAGGCTGTGGGGGCAGGGCTATTTTTGCTGTCTACAAGCAAGGTCTCAGGAACCAAAGAGAGCACATGGCTCTTCTTAAAATTGAAGGTGTTTATGCCTAAAATGAAACTGAGTTCTACTTAGGCAAGAGATGGCTTATGCAGTAAGGGAAAAAAGGCAAGTAACATGTAAAGGCAGGCCTATCAGAATTACACCAGCCTTCTCACCAGAGACTATGAAAGCTAGAAGATCCTGGGCAGAGGTCATACAGACCCTACAAGAACACCAATGCCAGTCCAGGCTACTATACCCAGCAAAACTCTCAATTACCATAGATGGAGAAAACAAGATATTCCATGACAAAACCAAATTTACACAGAATTTTTCCACAAATCCAGCCCTACAAAGGATAATAGACAGAAAACATCAACATAAAGAGCAAAACTACACCCTAGAAGAAGCAAGAAGGTAATCTTTCAACAAATCCACACAAGCCCAATTCCACCTCTTACAACAAAAACAACAGGAAGTGACAATTACCTTTTCTTAATATCTTAATATGAAAATTAATATTACCAACATATCCTAATTGATTGAAATCCAAAAATATGAGGAATTAGAAATTTGTTGATTGTTATCCAATGGTCTCTCTAATTTGGTAATTGGAGAAATAGGTCCAATATTGTACAATCTATATACACTTTCAGCTTGTTTGTGACAGTGTCTTGCTGTGTATAACATAAGGGTCTTGAAATCTTGCTTCTCCTATCTCAGCCTCTCTATTAGTATTGTTTATTTCATGTTTTTACACTATACTATGGTTTTCAGAACAGCTTATACAGTTCAAAAGTATTTATATACCCAAGGGAGACATAGACAATTAACTTGGGAGGTGGCTTGTAGGAAAGAGAACAACAAAGAGTGAGACTGAATGCTTTGCTTGACATTTCTAGCTCTTGTATCAAGTTTGAAGAAGAGGACTTTGCAAGTTACTCTTTCTTTGAGATGAATACTTTTCCAAATTATCACAGCCAATGAACCAGATTCTTATCCACACTTAATGTCTGTGCCACCCTCCAAGCAGAACTATTGTTCATTGAAACAGTTGGTGAATGACTTTATAGATAGACAATCTTAATACACACACCATTTCTTAAATGAATGTAAGCTGTTCTCTGTGGGCTGAGAATAAAGTCACTCACTCAAGTCAAATAGCTTTGACCATAGCAGGAAGCTGTATCTAAAAATCGTGCCTACAGTTCATTCCTTGGCGCAGCAGAACTGTCAACTCTCAGCTTAGCTACAATGGAGGTAAAATCCTTTGGTGATGTGAGGGTCATTGAAGTATAGCCTTATTACAGTGAAATCTAGTGTCTAAAAATTGTTCTTGTTTTGGGCTTGTACCACAGTAAGAGCCAAGATTTTAAACTCTACTAAATACAAGACAAAAAAACAAACAAACAAAAAGACTTTATATATTTATGTTCATTTAAGAAAATACTAGTAGTGATGTAGTATTTTGAAATATACAGTTAATGTATTTGGAGTTATTTAAAATTTATATTGAGAAAAATATATGTATTTTCAGTATTGCTGTAGACAAGCATCTACATAGGACTGTTAAATTGATTGTTTTATATCAAACAACTTTTATAATACTCATTTTTATTGTTATAATATTTTGTAAATTTTAAGAAATATGACAAAAAAGATATTGTAGGTATTGAAGTGGGGGGTCTCTGGGAGGAGTTGGGGTACAAAAGGGAAACAAGAATGTGATTTAATTCTATTTACTTAAAATATGTTTTTAAATGTTAACAAATTCAGATAATTTGAAATCATGTAACTTTTCTCATAATGCAATAAAAGTTTTTTAAAAAAAAGAGAGATGTGCTTATGTATACAAAGCAAAAAACATTACAGTGACTCCTGGAGGCAAACCAAGTCAAATCAGAGTGATCTGGGATAAAGTAACTCTGCCCCTATGGAAACAGTGGTATGGATTCCAAATTCCGAAGCAACCTTGCTGCAAAGGCCGTCGGACACAGGGTCAGTGTGATTCTATACTTGTCCTGGATTTAAACTAATGGGAGAGTAAATACATAAAAGTAGACTTGTGTTCTTGTAAAAAAAAAAAAATCTGGTATTGGAGTTGGTCCTGTGCAGAAGTACCAGGTCACTGAAGTCAGATTCTCCTGAGATTTTTCAGTTCTCCCATTTTTTGTTCTGGAGATATGATCGAAAGTACAGTATTTAAATTTGAGAAGAGTAGATCAAATTCCTCATTCCTAAAACTAAAAACAGCAGGGTGTACTTCTCAGTGTAAAATGAGTTGAGCAGATAGGAGAATGCACACCACAAAGTGAATACCTAATACACTTCAGTTCTTTTTGCTCTTCCTAGATGATACGGACTCTTTCCTCAAGTTGTAGTCAAAGGTTGGATAAGAGGACAAGGGCTTCAGTAAGTAGACCATGCATGGTAAAGGACAGAGTGATACAAAGTGGGGAAGAAAAACACAGCTTAGCCTCTATGTACTGTAGTTTTACTGCTTTTTTTTTTAAAGATTTATTTATTATTTATTTATTATAAGTACACTGTAGCTGTCTTCAGACACACCAGAAAAGGGCGTCAGATCGCATTACCGATGGTTGTTAGCCATCATGTAGTTGCTGGGATTTGAACTCATGACCTTTGGAAGAGCAATCGGTGCTCTTATCCGCTGAGCCATCTCTCCAGCCCGCGTAGTTTTACTTCTTATGAAAAAATCATGATTCATGTGTCAGTCACATATGCAATATATAGTATATATAAGTTAATACTGCATGTCAAGATCCATGAAACTGTGTTCAATAACCATTACGGTTCTATTTGATTTGAAGTAAACATGGGAATGACTTCATTCCGTATTGTACTATTCTGTCTGTTGTGACTATAACACAATACCTGGAGAAGGGTACTTGTCAATGGAAAGGGTCTATTTAGCTCATGGTTTTGGAGGTTGAAAGTTCAGGATTAGGTAGACACATTTGTTTGGGCTCTGACCAAGGTTCCCTCCGCTACGATACCTGTGAGAGGAGAGGAAGGAAACAGCAGCATGTGGAAGAGTGTAAAGCGCAGAGTGGCCTTGCCTGGTCTCTGAGTCATTATGAAACTACATTCATCTCTCCTGAAGGACTGGCCCAGTGATCTAATCATTTTCAGTATGTCGCGGGAAATATTAAAAAATGCATCTGACACATTCCTGTGCTAGTGCCGGCACAGGCGGGCCACAGAGCTCAAGCCGGGTTATCTCAACTGGGTGGTCTCTCTGCCCACCAACTCTCCAGCAGGACCGGAGCTCCCGAGTTCCTCTCGCTGCCACGCAACGACCGCCTACCCCACTGTCAGCCAACACAACACTCATTTACCCAGTCGAATCATAACTCTTAAAGATTGTAGCTAACCAATCAGATTTATGTATCAATGAAATCACAATTTGCAAGATGCCAATACAATAATTTCAGAGCTAATTGATAATGATAAACGCTTTATCCCAATTATTCTAACCTTATGATATCATAACTATGCGTGGCTGGTTCCAGCCTCGCTGGTTCAGGTCCACCTCCATTCTCCTTTCTCCTCTCAAGGCTCTCTGTCTCTGCAACTCTTAGCTCCTCCTTCCTTTCCCCTGTCCAATCACAGGCCTCCTGTTGCCCTAATGTAATTGGACAGGGAAAAAATCCTGCAAAGCAATAGGTTCCACCTCTTAAAGGTCTACATCCTAACACTGTTAGACTGGGAATCGAGTTTCCAGCTCATGAATACCGACTCAGACAGTATCCAAGTAGTAGCGTGATCTTTTTTCAAAGTGCTGAGTCTTTCCTGGATCCAGTTTAACTCCATAGCTTCCTCTAGGGTCAATATAAAAGTATCAATGTTCTGCTAACTTTTATTACCATCTATTGAGCAATTATTAGATAGAAGTAATAGTCTTGAGACTATTATTGATCTCAGGTCTTCTATTTGTCCCCTTGATTTTTAAGTCCCTGGGGCCAATACATACAAAAATATTTTTAAAATTTTATGCTTGTTAAAATGTAGCCATTATTTATAAATAATAAACCCTTATATAGTCACTAAATATCAGAATACGAGTGGTATAAAATGAATGCCATTTTCCAAAGAGATGCTCTCTGATCTGGAAGACCATAGGGGAAGAACATGTTGAACAGTTCGTGAGTGCTGTTCCTCTAAGTAGCTACAGTATACTCATTTTCCTTTCCTGGAATGAAGAAAGTTTGCAGGTGGAGCAAAAAGGCTTGCAACAAAGGGGAAATGCTACCTTTAAAAATAGGCATGCTTCCGAAGAATGCGGAACAAAATCTGAGACTGTGCGCTACGGCTATTCAAGAATTATTGTATTTTCTTTCTGTGTAGGCATTTAGAAGTTAAGCCTTAGGTCATTCAAAAAGGGCAGAAAGACAACACCACTTAGAAAAATTAAAGAATGAGACTCTGGAGTAGGAGAAGGGTCAGAAAATAATAAGGAGTGGAAGGAAAGATGTCAGAAAGAAATTCAGAAAAATAAGGGTAATTCCACTAAAGGACCAGCACAAAGGGCGAGGCTGAGTGAGTAAAAACAGAGAATGCAGGTAGGAAATTGAGGCAGGACAGGAACTGCCTTGATCAGGAGAAATAGAAGAGTAAGGGGTATGTGTGTGCGTGTTGGGCTTTGAGGCGATGATTTAGAACAGGGAGGTTAATTTCTGTAACTGAAGGAAAACTGCAGTGGCTGACAGAGAAAGTGGGCCTTTGACTCTTGGACAGCTCAAGAGAAATGATTAGTTTTCTTGCTTAGCTGTCTATGTATGACAGAGCTGTCCCAGGGAGGAGTGGGAGGATCCCTGGACTTGACCCCTGTTATAGTTCCTCTGGGATCTCTGTCTTTCTTAAGGATGTGAATGTATTCTTCCTGTGTTCTGTAGCATGGCTCTGATACCTTTCTTCTACCTGACCTGTGCAGCTGGGTACTTGAGGAAGAGAGTATCCTGGGAGAAAATGGTATATAATCTCTAGACTGACGCATAGCACCTGAGGATAATTTACACGGGGCGGGGGTGGGGGGGGGAGTGACAGAGAGGAGACCTGGGGGAGGGGTGAAAAAGAGCCAGGAAATAGCTTAGTCTTTGTCTTCTTCTCCTTCTCCTTCTCTTCTCCTCCTCCTCCTTCTCCTCCTCCTCCTCCTCCTTCTCCTCCTCTTCCTCTTTCTCCTCCTCCTCCTCATCCTCCTCCTTCTCCTCCTCCTCCTCCTCCTCCTTATCCTTTTCTCCACCTCCTCCTCCTCCTCCTCCTCCTCCTCCTCCTCCTCCTCCTCTTCCTCCTCTTCCTCCTCCTCCTCTTCCTTCTCCCCCTCTTCTTTGTTTGTTTGGGTTTTTCATTTGTTTGTTTGTTTATTTTTCCAGACAGGATTTCTCTGTGTATCCCTGACAGTCCTACAGAGTCGGAACTCACTCCATAGACCAGGCTGGCCTCAAATTCATAGAGATCTGCCTGCCTTTGCCTCCCAAGTGCTGGGGTTAAAGGCACCACCACGACCTTTAAGGAAAAACTTCTTAAAGTCCATTCTTAGGTTCTGTTTCTTCTCACATTTTCCCCAAATATTATGAAAAACTTAAGTTTTTAAATGACGTGTTACCCATCTTACCTGCCCCAGAAAGGTGGTATGTTACTAATGCCATTTAATATGTTGATTAACACATATGTACTCCTGTTAATAAAATAGGAAAATAGAATCTCTTTCCCCTCCTGAAATTTGTGTCTCTTTCTTTATACAGTGAAGGAACTTGGGGGATGGGAAGAGGCTGTGATGTTAAAGGAAGGAAGGAAGGAAGGTATTCAATGAGGATACCCCACTATTCCATACTATGACACAATCTGGGTTAAGACATCTCTGATCTGGTAACATTGTCAATAGTGTCTTCTACCGTAGCCCACAGGGTCCTGTGTTTGGATGAGGTTTCCACACTGAGAACACATGTGACCAGATCAACCAAGAGCAGAAATGGAAATACTTCAGTGACAACAACCATGCCCATTCCCCTTTTTGGCTATTCTCAGTAAGACACGCTTCCTTGAGTATCCACTCCATAGTTCCCCCTATTCACTAGTTCATTAGGAGAGAGCAGTGTCCATCTGTATTCATATGTCTATAGTGTCTATCCGTTCTACGTCATTCTCTTTGGTTTCCAGTGCTTTCCTGTTAACTAAAGCGGTTGTGGCTGCCATGGGTGTTCATTTAAAGGAGGTTAAGTATTTTTGTAAAGAAACTTGGCTTAGAGGTTGGCACCCCGGGGGTGTGGTACCTGTGTGGAGTACGGAAGGTGCAGACGAGGTGTGACTTTTGTGTTCTTGGCTGGCCTCCTCCCTCCCAAGTTTCAGCTGAGTGGGGACCGGACTGTAACAGATTTGGTTTTGGGTGGCATTTGTTACTTGTTGCTGGCTCACTGTTTCTATGCGGGAAGTGTCGTACTAAAGTCTGCAGGGGTAGCAGACTGTGCCCCCCTTTGACATTATGACTCATTTCTAGAGTGGAGAATGTCATCTGGTGTTACTTCCCCCATTTTTCGATGTTTTGGAGCTGGATACATCTTTGCTATCCGTCAAGCAGAAAGTAGAGACTTCACAGGCTCCAGAATGGGGGCTGGCGGCCAGTTGGGTTTCCTCTTCCCTTTCTTTTCAGTATTTGTTTTGTGATGTGAAAGCCTCTGCCTGCCTGCCCACGCCTCAAATAGCCAGGCCGACTTGTTTTGTCCCAGCTTCATGGTGAGAGACCTCTTATTTGAGATGTTTGAGAATTTTACAGGACCTTTGGGCCCCAGAAGAATGATGCATTGACATAGAGACTTGTTGGTTTCAGTTTCTGCCTGTCACCCCATGACACTTAGGCACAGGGTAAAAGATCTCAGTTTTGTTTTAATGAGTCCCAGGGTCTCCTTGCCTTTCTCCTAGCACTTTCACACGCTTCCACCTGCATTTTATTTGATCTTCTACGTTAGCTCTGTTTTGGTTAGAATTGGGAGGTCACCTTGCATGAGCTATCCATTTCATTTCTGAGAGTGGTGGCATACCTCATCACAGACTCAGGTTCCCTACAGCCCATGATGTCAGGGGGTCTCGTGGCCTGTAACTGTGAGGTTACAGTTAACTGGAACAAGAATGTTAGCAGGTTTTTGTTTTCATATTTTTTTTGTTTTTGTTTTTTATTTTTTCTTCTGCTAGTCACTTAAAACCCCTATGCACTATTGAGTATTGCACATACCATCAATGTGTGTGGGATACTGCAGGCTAAGTCCTCTCACACCCAGCAGCAAACACCAGCTTCCCTTTGTTGTATGGCATGCCTTGGGCCTAGCATGCTAAAGAACACATTCTGGGACAGGCTGTCTCAGCTGAAGACTTCATCCATGATTTGAAAAAAATAAAAAAATAAAAATCTAGAGAGAGGTTCTGCTCTGTCTCTTTGTATTCTGTTCACAGGGGCATTGTGGCTTATTTACAGGTTATATAGGACAGGCCTGCTCAGCGAGGCATGGTCAAAAGCCAATGTAGGTCAACCGAGTTGATACCCGTGTCTACACTGTGACCCACTGCATTCGCGGTCCTCAGGTCTGAGAACAGATCTGAGTTGCCATCAACCCAGGTACACCTGGTGCCTAGTAAGAGGAGGGTCATGTCAACTGGTGTCCTGTCCTCCAGTTCTTCAAGCCTTCAAGCTCAGCTGTTTCTTCTCAGTGAAGCTTATGGTAATGGCACTATCTAAAACTGAGCACAGTGTCCTCCACATTCCCAACAGCCTAGGCCCTTTCCTCCGTAGAGTTCAGCTCTTGTATAGATTTACTGCCTAGGTACGTATTTGTTTTGTTTCGTTCCCTCATCCCTTTGGATTATAATGTCCACAAAGGCAAGGACTTTAAAAAAAAATTAATCATTGCATCCCAAATGCCAATAAATGATCTGGCACAGAATAGGTGCTTGTTACGTGAATGTCATTGGTTGAGCAAAATATGTGTGTCCATCCCACTACTGATTTTACAGTTAAGGGTATCACACTCAGGTGTTCTGAAATAGCTTATGGTGACAGCTGTAGGGCTGTCAGTCTGAGCCCAGATCTTGACGAGTTGCCTTCGCCACGGTCATCACTTAATTCTGCTGGGGGGTTTTCAAGGGATGTTTCCCAGGTACTTACAAAAAAATTCCCGTTCTCCTCAGCAAGTGGGATGGGTATCCAGTGAGCCCTTAGATGACAGAGCTAGGTTCATTCAATGTGGAGACCTCTGTTTTCCTGATGATATGCAGATTCAGACAGACCCACACGGGTGCCATCTCTACTTTCTCTTGCCCAATGTGTCAACTGTCTCTAGTGCTGCTTACAGCTCCAGGTACCAGTGATGGGGATGTCTTGATTGCTTTTACCTCTGTATTTTATCACTCATACTATGTGTGTATAACTCCCTAAGGCAGTTTGTGTCTTTGGTTTTGGAATCTGAGTGATGAACATAGAAACTGTGGTACGTAGAAAGCATGCCATTGTCCCAATTACAAGCTCTTCACAGATGTCAAGCCTAACCATCTCTGGGCCACAGTCAAGAATTAATTTTCCTAAGAGTTCATGAATTCCCCAAGAGAATTCAGTGGGCAAGAGAGATTGAAGCTGAGGAACAGAAGTCTCCAGAGTTGGGGTAGCTGGCAGGGCTCCCCTGAGTGCCAGGCTCTGAGTAGCTGGCCAGTAAGATTGAATAAGCACCTGCTTTGTATTCCCTGTTCCCTCTTAGTATTTTCTTCCTGTAGCTTTTAGGAATCAGGCAGAGAGATTCTTTGGTCTAAAGGAACTTCCTCAACTCTTCTAAGTTGAAGAACATCACTCCCCATAAAATTAGAATAAGCCATTGATAGTAAGGGCTGTATCTGGCTCAACAATGTAATGCATACGCAAGTTAAAAGGCTGGCTCAGTGCTGGGTACAGTGACTCGAGTCTGTAATCCTGGTTGAAGCAGGAGGTTCCTAAGAAGTTTGAGAACAGTTTAGAATGCATAATGACTTCCAGGTCAGCCTAGGCTCAAAGTAATATCCTGTCTCAAAACAATATAACCAAAGAAGCCAGTTCTGTTGAGTCTTAGATAAACCGTCTCTAACCTATCTCTGACATTCCAGTGGTTCAGGTCAGCCTGCTTAGTTAGATTCTTAGAGAATCTTAGATTCTCGATTCCTGCCTGGGAGTAACGGTCTATCTGCACATGTTGTCATGGAAGTATCATGGGGAAGATGGCAACATTCTGACATCCTCAGCATCCATTAAGTACCGTCCATCCTCATTGCCGGGTCAGCTTGCAGCGCCTGTAGTTGTGCCTTGAGATCCAGAGAGCTTTGTGTTATTCCTTTTCAGAGAACACATTACATGTCAGGGTAGGGAATGAATTGTGGGGAAGACTTGGAGTTCAGGGATTCCAAACTTTCTTTAAAGCTGTTAAATTAGCCCTTATTTCAGATAGCCCCCTCACCCTTAATTCCAGGGACACTGGCACCTCCAGGATCTCTAGGCATGATCCTGAGAATGTTGAAGATTCTGTGGTGTTGAGTTAATTCTCAGATGTGTTCACTGTCCAAGCGAGATTTGGTTCTCTCAGATATCCAGTTTCTTAGATTTGTCTATCTTGTTCAGGTTTCTGCGTTAACTTGCTTTGTTTTTAATCTTTTTTTTCTCTTCTGTTCTAACATTCTGAGGATTTATTATTGAAAGCATCCTTCACTGTACATACAGTTTTAAGGGGCGAAAGAGATGAACATACGAAATTTGCCACCTCATCCTCATAAAAAAAAAAAAAAAGGAAGTCAGATCTTTTTTTTCTCTAGAACTTTCTCGATATTTTTCCAGGAGACTCATCCGTTGGTTGGGGTCTGGGGGGGGGGGGGGGGAATGGCATTTTCAGCATGTTTCAAATGAGTTATATCTGATCATTTAATCTGTCACTTTAAGTAATGCTGTGTTTCTCTAGGAAATAAAACTAGATTAATGTTCTCTGACCACTTATCTCTGCCTCTATGTTTCTACTTTATATAATGTACATACATCTTGATAGGCAGGTTTGAGTGAAGGACTTTGGGTCCATGTTTCCTAGAATTATGTGATGTTTGCATTTTTTTCTGGCTGCTGTTTGCCTTGCTGGCAAAGCAAGTTTAAGGGTAGCTGGTACCTTGATCTGAATTGCTTACAATCTGCTAATATAGCTTTCATTGGCTGTAATCTCTGGGTTCTCCACTATTTTCTCCAGTAAATCCGCTTGTCTACAGGTCTACCTCAGTTTCTTAAGTAAAGTTATTGCTAATGTGAAATTAGTGGGTGGTGTGTTGGATTTTGACTCCTCCCTGATATTTCAAGGGAAGGGAAGGTTTAGAAGCAGAACTGGAGAAATTGTCTCCACACTGAGTACCCTAATTGTGTGGGTCATACACGGTATGGATATGAGTATTCTGAAGATGGCTCAGCAGGGAGGAAGCAACAGGCAGGCTGTGCTGTCCTCCGTGTTATTCTCTACGTATCTCCTCTACTGTGGACCGAAGCCTCGGATGCAGGCAACCGGAACCCACGCATTATAACAGTATTGCTCTTCTGCTGCCCCAACATTTTCTCCTTTGTAAAAATTGAGAGAATGGGTATTTCCTTCAACTTGCAGAGTAATATCTACTGGTTATCTCGGAGTAGAAAGTCCAACTGGCTATTTGCCCTTATGGACCCAGGCTCTGTGTTTCCGTTTCTGAGAATGAGAACCTTGATGAGGATATAATTGAGTTTGGAAAGACTATCTTTCCATACAATACAGTAGTATTTTTTTTAATGTATCTGTTTGTATTGCATAGGTTGAATATTAGGTAAGTTTCTCTTTGCATTCTTTTTAATAAAATATCTTTGTCTCTTCTGCCCACCCATAAAAATATGTGTCTGATGTATTCAAAGAGAGGGGTAAGTAAAAAGATTTCCAAGTTCTATTTGACAAGGCCCTCATGTAATAAAATGGATATATTTGAAAAGAATTAAAAAGCTGTATCCCATGAAGCACTTGGACAATGTACTGAAGTAGGAATTCTAGCTACAGAAGCTGAGACAACATAGGGTTCAGGGTGGAAGTTAACTAACTACCTGAGGGTTAGCCCTGGGAAGGAGGATCATTATTTAACAATCTCCATCTATATAATGAACTTTAGACATTTTCATCCTTCATCCCCCTCCTGATGAGACCTCTCTTCTCAGCAAACACTTCACATCTGATTTTCATATGTGGCCACCGGATTTAATTAGGAGGTCATGCCCCTGCATGGATGGGAGGCTGTTTACTGGAGCAGAGGCAATGTGTCAGTGTTACCCTACTGAGGGAAAGACATTCCCTCCTCCATAGACTATTAACTGCCAAGATAAACATCTCTGCAGTGAGTCAGAAGTACAGAGGCTTTGTCATGCTCAGAAGACATTCAGAACACTTAACTAATTACATACATACATGCATGCATGAATACATACATACATACGTAAGTACATACCTACATACATACATAGGTACATAGGTACATACATAATATACATATATGTTTAATATTTTAGTAAAACATTTAAAAGAATTGAAAGTATCAAAGTATTCAGACACACTAATGTTACATCTTGTGGAATTTTGAGTGATTTCATCCCTCTCCTACAAGAAATCCATACATTTTCTTTAATTACATCTATTATTTTTTAGAAACAAAACAACAAAGCAATCAAAGGAGAGAAGCAAAATAGTAAAGGTATTAAAGTGTTGATTTTCTCAAAAAAGTTTAATTTTTCACTCAAACAGTGTGACGAACAGCCAAGGTTACGTGTGTTGTGAGAGGTTTGATTGCTGGTGCATTTGGGGTCTCGAAACAACGGATCAGCATATCTAATTATGCTGTTGGACTTGACTCTTCATTCCTATTTTGCCATTGCATTTGAGATTGCATACATGTAAAATTGTTATTTTGTCATAACTCAGATTAAAACAAGACATTGTGTCTCTCTCCCAACAGAATGATTGTTGCTAAAGATTAAGTCCAGATCAAAGCTTCGCCTCTTCTGCATTTAGTTAACACACTGAACTTAAGACAGAGGTAGATGCCACAGTGGGTTTCAATGAGAACACCAGGTGTGCCAAAGGTTGGGGGAGTGGAATTTAAGGATTCATAGAGTTTGAAGAATAATATGAGGAATATTATAGAAGTAATGATGTCAGAATGCATCAAACATATGCATGGAATCATCAAAGAACAAACTTAATAAAAATATAAAACTAAGATTTTGTTTGAAATCTTAGTATGAAAACTAAAATGCTTTCATTTTATGTGCAGGCACTTAGAGGTGCCTACAGTCTCCATGAGGGTAAAATAAAAAAATTTGAAAAACTAAGCAAGGTTCCTCTGTTCTTGCTGTAAAATAAAGGGTATCTAAAATCTCAGCCTCAGAATTCTGTAATTCAACATAGTAGCCGGCTTCTGGGGCAGTGGTTTTTAACGTGTGTCATAACCCTGTGTGTGTGTGTGTGTGTGTGTGTGTGTGTGTATGTGTGTGTGTTCATCTGAGGTATTGAATGACCCTTTCACAAGGGTCATCTAAGACCATCAGAAAACACAGATATTTACATTATGATTCATAACAGTAGCAAAATTACAGTTGTGAAATAGCAATGAAAATAGTTTTTATGATTGGGGTCACCACAACATGAGGAACTGTGTTGAAGGGTCGCAGAGTTAGGAATGTGGAGAACCACTGTACTAGGGGAAATTGTTGCCTTTGAGAGTGGCCACGTGGTGGCGCAGTGACACCTCATAAAAGTGATTCTCAGCTAATTCAGAAGCAAAAAGATTGGATCCCTAAAGGAAGGTCTTCCCAGACTCCAGAGGACCCCAGAAAGGAGACAATGTTCCCTTGTGCTTCTGGCTTCCAGGAGCAGGTTCATATGGTCATTCTAATATTTCTGTTGAAAATGCCGTTGGCCTTCTCCCATAGGCATGTGTGAGACTTTTTCTTCTCTCTCTTTTGTGTGTGTGTGTGTGTGTGTGTGTGTGTGTGTGTGTGAGAGAGAGAGAGAGAGAGAGAGACCCCTGTCTTTGTATAGCTACTCAGTTTTTATTTGGTTAGTAATTGGATTTCATGAAGAATCCACTAGTGTACTGTGTGCTTCTGCACTCCTTATGCCTTTGGTTTGAATTGGGTTTCCCATGGATCTACCTCGCCTCTAACCAATCAAAAATCTCTTTTCAGCTACTTTATGCGTCATGATTGTAGTCCACTTATTATTCAGCTCATCACAGTGTGGGGGTCAGTCTCACTTTCTAAAGGTCGTTGGTGAATTTTGCACCACTGAGTGGTGGGTGGCTTTCTCAGTCTTTCTCTGTGTCTTCACTTTATGTTGCTGACTGTAATCTCTCCTGGCACCCTTCTTAACAAATTTTATGACATTCATTATTCTTTAATATGCATGTACATTTGGAAGGAGGGAGAAGGACGTGTGCCACAACGCTCGTGTAGAAGTCACAGGACACCATTCAGGAGTCCCTTCTTTTTGTTTGTTTGATTTTTGAGATTATATTTTAATTTTCATTTCTTTGTCCCCTTCCCTCTCTTTAAGCCTTCCTATGTAATCCTCTCTGCTCTTCTTCAAGTTCATGGCCTCTCTTTCATTAGCTGCATGCATGTATGTATATGTGTATACATGTCCATTCCTAAGAACAACCTGTTCAGCTTGTGTAGTATTATCTGTGTATGTATTTTTAGGGCTGGCTATCTGGAACAAGGCAACCAGTTGGGGTGCTCTTCCCTGAGGAAGGACCACTCTCCTGCCTTCTTCCACTATGTGGGTCCCAGGGATCAGACTCAGGTCCTCACACTTGTCTGTAAGCGCCACTAACCCACCGAACCATATTGCTGGTCCCCTCATACCTCTTCAGCCATTCATTTCCAGCTTTTATGAGTTTCTCCATTTTCTCTGTCCGTTAGCTACTGGTGTACCCCAAGATTCTTCTTTCTTTGCCCCCAAAGTCTTTGTTTGTCTTTGCATCACTAACACTGTTAGGAGGCTGTTGGCGCATACAGGAGACTATGGGCAACAAATAGCAAGAACATAGTTTTAACATGCCAAATTTGAGGCCTCTGTGGAATATGTGGATCTAAAGGTTACATATGCAGTCGAGGTTAAAGCGTGGTACGGAGCTAGCATCCCCCTCTAGCTGCCCAGAGATAGGAGAATCACACAGAACTTTGTTTGTCTGACAACCAGGAAGGTTCATTGATTTGGGATCTTAATGGTTTTTGAATTTGCTTTGGGGCTTCCCCCCAACCCCCAACCCCCAACCCCAGGATTCTACCCTTCCCTTTCTGGC
Organism: Montemys delectorum; assembly: GCA_019843815.1. Classification (NCBI taxonomy): domain Eukaryota; kingdom Metazoa; phylum Chordata; class Mammalia; order Rodentia; family Muridae; genus Montemys; species Montemys delectorum. The sequence goes on from JADRCD010227976.1 coordinate 44,190, forward strand.
TTGAAACATTGTTTCCTGTAGCTTCCTTTCTCCTGACTTGAGTCCCTGATGTATGTTTTTTACATGGTAGAGAAAATACTTCGTCTAAAGCAAAAGTGAATCATTTAACGATTTTTTTTGACTCAAAACGTTTTCAGTCATAGCTCGATTAGAGTGTACAATTCATAAGATTGTTTCCCCAATCCCGCTAGCTTGGCTGACGTCTTCTCGTCACTTCTTGCCTCATCTCTCACCCATTCTTCTTGTTTTACAACATTGTCTAATGATGATTCTCAGATGGTTTCCACTCCCTGTGGTTTTGTCTCTGTGCCCTTTGTCTCTCAAACTCTCTTCCAAATGTCCTTTGTCTTGGAGTTTTTTGTTTTTTTTTTTTTTAACTCAGTCCTCAATATCCCCACCAAATGCTATCTTTTCTAAGGCTTCCTTCAGTTTCTAATTGAAATGATTGTTTTTTTTGTTTTTTTTTTTTTAACCACATTCACAGAATGATGCTTCTATCCATCTTGTAGGGCCTCCTGTTAGTAGAATGAGATGCCTATGTATCTCTTCTCTAGTAGGTGAGTCTTTCTTCAAAGGAAGGATCATATCTATTTTTTTATTACATGGCTCGGTTCCTGACTTAATGCATAATGGATGTTTAATAAGGTTTTGTTATATAGAATTCAACACATGGGAGGCTCAGAGTCCTTGTGCTGTGTGAAGAAATACTAAGATTTTAGCCCAACCTGGCTTTCAAAAAAGAGAAGATGGCCCACTGGGTTTGGACTAGTAGAAAGAAATGGAGCCTAATTAGGAAGAATCGGGTGAATACAGAGGACAGTGAAGGAACAGAGCTGAGAACAAACATGTCAGGTTTCCAAGCAGAGTGGTGGAGGGCCAGGCTGGAGCCCAGCTCATTAGAAACTTCTGGTGAGGGGCTGGTGGACTTGGGGCCTGTTCCTTGACAGAGGGAGGTTGTAGAAATCCTTGGAGAGATGGCATTTCCATAGTGGCAGAAGGGTGGGACGCAGAGCGGGAAAGAAGGAAAGCTGGCATAGGAAGCAGATGGAATCAGGGAGGCCGGCAGGAAGAAGCCGCAGGTGGGAAGATGTCAGACCAGAATGGTAGCTCTGTGAGGAAAAGAGAAAAAAACGGATTTTATTCCAGCGGACCCTCCTGAGAGAACATTAGCCGGGACCGTGATTACATGTAAGAACACCCAGAGAAAGGTAGAAAGAATCTGAGAAAGCACTGTAGGAAGCAAAGGTGTGATTTTAAAGCATGTTTGTGGGAACGGGGTATGAAATGGGGGCTGAATGAAGAAGACAACATTGGCTTGACATCTTTAAATTTGAGGTGTGAGATAAAATATTTCATATTTAAGAGGTGTCCTTATGGGCACTATACATTTAAGATGGAGGGATGAATGAAATCCAGGTCTATCTGCCAACAAACTCACAGTACAGTCAATACACAGTACACGGCTTACATGGTAGACTGAGTCATGATGGTTTAGGAATTGCTAGCTTAGCATTATGAAAATTAGGAGAACATGGACATCTCAAGGAAGAGATGCGCGGGGGGGGGGGGGGCTGGTGAGATGGCTCAATGGGGTAAGAGCACCGATTGCTCTTCTGAAGGTCATGAGTTCAAATCCCAGCAACTACATGGTGGCTCACAACCATCTGTAATGAGATCTGACACCCTCTTCTGGTGTGTCTGAAGACAGCTACAGTGTACTTACATATAATAAATAAATACATCTTTTTTTTTTTTTTTTTTTTTAAAAAAAAAAGAAGAGATGCAGGGAGTGAATGGTCAGGGCTCAGAGGTGTGAGTCTTCGGGAGGGAGGGTGAGACTTTTATTTTGGAGAAAAACAGAAGTGCCACTGTCAGTAAGTCAATCAACATTTAAGCTCAGCTAGGCATGATCTGCTGTTTTGAATCTTAATAGACTCTTAGTTGATTGTTTCTCAAACATAGAAGGGCTGTTTGAGATTATATATTATCTATGTTACCATCTAGATAATATACACAGGATAATATGTACACAGGACTCGAGAGATGGCTCAGAGTTTAAAAATACTGGCTGCTCTTCTGGAGGACCTGGATTCAATTCACAGCATTCATAGGGTGCCTCACAACCAACTGTAACTTCAGTCCTAGGGACTCTGATGCCCTCTTCTGACCTCCACCGGCACCAGGCATACACATGGATACACAGACATCCACACAGGCAAAAGACCCATACATATAAATACATTGAAAGAAAATGTTCAATCATGATAAATATTTTAACACAGAAAGGAAACACTAGAGGCTATGCTGGTGAGATATTTGCTGCATTCAGTTCATAACCTAAGTACTTATTAAAAAGATGGGTGTCGTGCCCTGTACGTACATATAATCCCAGAGCTGGGAGGCCAGAGACAAGAGCATTCCTGGGCCTGTCCAGCTAGCCTAGCCAATTGGAGAACATCAGGCAAAATGAGAGATCCCATAAAGAATGAAGTAAATACACAGTCTGGGAAACAGATACTTGATAGAAAAGTAAATTCATATAAACCCTCTAAGAATTTGACATTGCATTTGACTTGGTAAATTCTTGTAAGTTATCTTAGAGAAATATTTGCTTGGCACTAATATTCAACTACAAACATGTTTGTTCCAGTTTTACATATCAGCTATTTGAAGCAAGGCATGGACGTGCGCTGATCTGAATAGTCATTTGTAACACTGCCACTTGTGTTGGATTGTGCCTAGTCGTTCCCATTGTATATCTCTCACCAAAGCTGTTGTAGTAGTAACTTATGTTTTGTGTTGTGCTTTTGCCCATTTTCACAGTTCTTCCTCTAGTCTAATCTAGGTATTTATCTTGCTTCTATTACAATTGCACAAGCCCTCCTTCCAAATTCTCTGCTTCCCTGTTGTGGCATCCTGTTTGCGTAGACTTGATTATCTGGTGACCTTTCCTCTGAGTTTCCTGTACACATCTTTCATGGTTTCTCAACATGTCTTGCCTTCAGTTAGCTGATATTGAATCAACTATTGTTACACTCATTTAAACTCTAAAATCTTTTTTTGTTTGTTTGTTTTTTTTTTTTTCAAGACAGGGTTTCTCTGTGTAGCCCTGGCTGTCCTGGACCTCACTCTGTAGACCAGGCTGGCCTCGAACTCAGAAATCCACCTGCCTCTGCCTCCCAAGTGCTGGGATTAAAGGTGTGCGCCACCAGCGCCGGCTTAAAATCTTTTTAAAAACAGCCAACAATGCATGCAGTAGTTCCAAAAATGCATGGAGTACTTGAAGTAAGTAAATTGTCACAAATACATTCATTTTTCCAAATCTTTTAACACTATATTTTACATTAAAATCTAGGTGAATTTTTTAAAGTTACAACTTTTGAATTCTAACTCCAGGTTTTTTAAAAAAAGATTTAATTAATTTTTTTAAAAATATGTGTATGAGTGTGTGTTTCTGTTTGTGGCTATGTGCACATGACTACAGGTGCCTATACAGGCTAGATTTCCATGGAGCTGCAGTTACAGAAGATGTTTCAAGCCATCTGACATGGATGCTGGGAACTTGGACCCTCTGGAAGAACACTATACTCTCTTAGCACTGAGGTATCTCTCTAACCCTATAACTCTAGTTGTTAAAAACATTATGTACACACTTAAAGACTTAGATGATTTCTACAAATAACAAGAGTCCATCAACAACCATGGTCATTGTCTTAGTTAGGGTTTTCTAGAGTCACAGAACTTAGTCTCTATGTAGTAAAGGGATTTATTGATGACTTACAGTTTGTAGTCTAACTCCCAACAATCAACTCTCAACAACAGTCACGGCAGCAGCTGTGAATGGAAGTCCAAGGATCCAGCAATTGCTCAGTCCCACAAGGCAAGCAGGCGAAGCAGAGAGACTTCCTTCTTCTAATGTCCTTATATACGTCTCCAGCAAAAAGTGTGGCCCAGGTTAAAGGTGTGTGCCACCACACCTTTAACCCCGGATGACCTTGAACTCATAGAGCTTTCTATGTTAATCCTGTGGGATTCGTAGCCACTATTCCTCAAGGTCTCTATGCCAAGATTCAGGTCAGAAACTTGTATCTCTCAGCCTCCAGATTAGGGCCACAGGTGAGCCTTCTACTTCTGGATTGTAGTTCATTTCAGACGTAGTCAAGTTGACAACCAGGAATAGCCACTACAGTCATCAGTTATAAATAAATTAGTAAACTCTAGATTTTATTCTTACAGAGTCCCGCTATATCAGCTAGGTTGGTCTCAAACTCTAGACCCTCCTTGTGTGTGCCCCTGAGTGCTGGGATTGTAGGTGTGAGCCACCACATCTGGCTTTAGAGTCAAGCTGGGTGATCATTTGCAAGCCATGCCTGTCTGCTTCCTGGAAAGTGGTCTTATGTGTCTTCCAGTTAGACAGACAGGCAGATAAATGGATAGGATAGATTAGAGAAAAATACAAAGCCGGCGAATAATTAAAGATAATGTGGAGCCGGTTTAAAAGTAAAGTCAATTATTTTACTTCTTTTTTTATTAGATGTTTTCTTTATTTACATATCATACAATATCTCCTTTCCCAGGTTCCCCTCTAAAAAAAAAATAACAAAAACAAACCCGTGTTCCTTCCCCCTCCCCCTGCTCACCACCCCACCCTCTCCTGCTTACTGGCCCTGGGCATTCCCCTGTATTGGGGGCATAGAACCTTCACAGGGCCAAGGGCCTCTCCTCCCATTGATGACCAACTTCGTCATCCGCTGCTATACATATGCTGCTGGAGCCATTAGTCCCACCATGTGTATTCTTTGGTTGGTGATTTAGTCCCTGGGAGCTCTGAAGGTACTAGTTAGTTCATATTGTTGTTCATCCTAAGGGGCTGCAAACCCTTCAGCTCCTTGGGCCCTTTCTCTAGTTCCTTCATTGGGGACCCTGTACTCAGTCCAATGGATGGCTGTGAGAAAAAGGAAGACCAAAGTGTGGATACTTCGCTACTTCTTAAAAGGGGGAATAAAACACCCATGGAAGGAGTTGTAGAGACTAACTATGGAGCAGAGACTGAAGGAAGGACAATCCAGAGACTGCTCCACCTGGGAATCCTTCCCATATTCAATCATCAAATCCAGACACTATTGTGGATGCCGGCCAGTGCTGGATTACAGGAGCTTGATATAGCTCTCTCCTGAGAGGTTCTGACAGTACTCGACTAATTATTTTACTTCTTAAAGCACATAGAAAGAAGTGGGTCACTGCCGTTATTAGTCATTGCTTGTTTAAGCATGCCTTCTTCAATACTGACTGCTAAGAACCAGAACTGACATGCCAGAAATGCAGTTCTGAGGTGGTAGTCATAGCTGAGCCTATTAAATCTTCAAGCTCAGTTTAGATTATAGAAGGTCTCATGGGACTTCTCTTTTTCACCAAGCTTGTTTTCTCTCCCTAAAGCAATCATGCACATTGAGTATATTGCTAATATGTCTTTAATGCACTAGCCAAATGGCTCCTTTGGCTTGTGCTGGTACTGGGAACATGGCCACGTTATACTGGGAACATGGCCACCTTATGCCTTTTGGAAATGTTTTGTATATCATAAATGCACCAGGAAGGATGGAGAACCATCAATTTAATGACACTATAGCAACACACTGGTTACTCCTAGTCATACACATGGAAGTCTACAAAGGACACAGAAAACACCTGGAAGTACTATCCAGTACTACCTCCAGGGCCACCCTACCTCTTTCATAGGCAGAGATATACAGACATCATTCCATGGTTGGTCAGTTCTCCTATTTGTAAAATGGTGCTGTTCTTGCTCTGTTTGTTTTGTGGGTAATTCTAGTACGTTAGTTAGCAATACAGAATTGAAAACTTTCACATTCTAGATAGACCCAGAGAAATCCAGATAATTCGAAGCACATCTGTATTCTGTGACCTTCTGTGGCTTTAACTATAGTCTCTCTCCTAAGCCATATGGAATATTTATCAGGTTCATATGACTTCCTGTGGCTTTTTCCTAAGCCATATGGAGTTCATCTGTTTTCCCGTGGCCTCAGCACCAGCCGAAAGTAAGCCCTGTGCCTCTCTCCTAGGCCCCTTCAGCCTTGGCTTTGGTGTGAGTCTATCCTTAGAACCAGAAGAAGCAAATCTGAGGTACCAGCTACAGAATGTTTTTGGGGGCCCAGCATAGTCATAGTTTAGTCTGTAAGCCACAGGCAGCACCCTCGGCCACACAGAAGAGACATCACGGATTGAAACATGGGCATCTTTTATTTATTTATTTATTTATTTATTCATTCATTCATTCATTGGTTACATAAATATTCTGGTTCTTGGCATTTAAGATCTATTAATGCTTGTGAACCACACACACACACAGACACATACACACACACACATGCACACACACATACACACACATACACGCACACACACACACATACACACACACACGCACACATACACACACACGCACATGCACATGCACGCGCACACACACATACACATATACACACACACACACGCACACATGCACACACACACACGCATACATACACACACACGCACACGCACATGCACACACACACATGCACACATACACGCACACACACACACACACACATGCACACATACACACACATACACGCACACGCGAGCACACACATACACATATACACGCACATCCTCAAACAGTTTGTGGAAAGATCCTGAAATTCTACGGTCCTTAAGAGATGAAAGCTGACACTGATGCTTAACTGTGTGGGTTTAAATCATGCCTGTCACATCAGGTATTAGTGAAGTTACTTAATGATCCTGTTTCTCTGTTTTCTTATCTATGACATGCAGATAATATGATTCATAAGGATTACTTAATGGTGAATAGCTGCTTTTGGAATGTACTGAAAGCCTAATAATGTCATGATCATTCAGCATTGTCTGATCAAAGCACAACATGACATTGTTTCTGAGATGTGGTCATCCATGTCCAAAACACCTCCCCACCCCGAGTGTTATTTTGACATCATCATGGTTTTGACGTAAATTTATGATGTTTTCTATAAAAAAAAATCATGTTCATAATCAAGTAATCTTGTAAAGAGTCAACATATTAAGTTATAGTGCAAGATATTATGGCGTAGAGACTTCGAAGGATTGTTTTGCTTAGTTCTCTCCATTCACAGAAAAAAAGCAAATGGGGAGGGAAGTCAAATTATAATCAGAAGACTAATAGAAAACATAGTATTTGAGTATGAGGAGGGTCTATGAGCTGGGGCTCACCTCTAAAAATGAACATACAGATTGGCAAGACAGAGACCATGTGGAAGGAAAACAGAGCCTTGGGCTTCTTTGGCTTGAAGAAGTGTGTCTCCCTCCCTGCCCATAGGCACCACTCTGAGAAAGAATCTGCTCCAGGGGTTCCATATTCGTGTTCCATACTTGAATCTTGTTACCCTACTTGCTATTGGCCTGAGTCAACATGGAGGAGGGGGCACAGATCTCAGACACAGTTACAAAACAGAGCTGTGGATGTGTGTCCAGGCTGTTGCTCTTCTCTGTCACTAGCCCAAGGCTTCCCTGAGTGCCTCACATGGCTCTTGTTGGGATGTTTGTGAATGCTGGGTGTTTGAGCTGTGAAGAGTTACACAAACTAAGTGGCCTGCTGTCCATTATTAACTTCTTACTGAATACATTTTGTTGCTTCCTGGCTGTGTAGATTCTCCTCTGGGGGAAAATGGATACCAAAGTGATCACTGTGATTTAAAGCATTTGTGCTTGCCTCTTGATTTGGTCTCCCTTGTTAATTCACTGACGTTTTCTGTCTGTCTGCCGCAGAGTGCCATTCCTGAGGAGAGACTCTTTTCAGCCTCTCCTCTAGCTGTTCCAGAGGCCAACTCCCCGTGGCTTTGAGCACACTGCCGAAGTATATTTTTGTATGTCACAACCTCTGTTTTAAGCCAGGTTATCTTGGTCGTATCCTTCATTCTCAGTGGAGGGGAAAAAAAATTCTGTTTACTCTTTTTACTTGATGGGATAATAAATGGGCGGATTACATTTGCTTTATTTACAGAGGTTAATTTTAATGCTGTTGAATCTTACTCGTCATAGTAATTCCTATTTCACAGACATGCGTATGTATGTGTGTGCAGTTGTGAAGGCTGGGGGACAGCCTCAGGTGTCATCCCTAGGATTACTACCATGCTTTGAGACAGAGTCTTATTGGCCTGCAGGTCACCAAGTAGGAGAGACTTGCTAAGCAGGGAGTACCAAGGAGTCTCTACCCCACTGCCAGCACCACCGACTACAAGTGTGGGCCCCCATAGGTTCAAGGGAGAAAACTCATCCTCGGAAGGGAACTGCCCAGTAATTACTAATTTTTGAGTACCTATTTTGTATCTTGAACACCATATACTTTCCATACCTTCCCTCCCCCAACCACTAAAAACAAACAAACAAACAAAAACCCCAAAGTGAGGTTCAACTAAGTTACAATAACAATGTACCACTACCCCCCCAAAAAAGTTTCAGTTGTTGAGCAAAGCAAATACTTATCATTTGGTAGCAAATACTACCGAAGTCCTAGGTTGGTCATCAAGGATTCTTCATTTTATAAAGTCAAGTCTCAGTTGCATCTAAGCCTCAGTTTATAAAGCTGGCTACTGAGTGTTGACATAAAGGGACCAGTGTCATTAAAAATAAAAGGTTACTGGTTCTCAGCTTTCCTGTAGTGGGAGACGTGATTCACCACAAGGACCATATGGCACCTAAGCCAGTCATCAGGTAGAATTCAAAGCAACAGGAAAACACAGGCCAAAGGTCTTCGTGACATTTTCTGAGGAACCAGTGCAGTTGGTCAGAGTCAACAGATCAGTCATGACTAGCTTGGAAGGGTTGGTCTTAGGACTGGTGGTCTCTAGTTGTTGATTTCGTGGTCCTGGTGGTTTAAAGACAAGATATTGGCTCTGTATGAGAGAGTTAGACACAGGAGGTGGCTGGGACTATGGACTCAGGGTTAGTTGCTTTGGAATGTGATTTATGTAGTACACTTTTCAAGGCTAATTTGCTGAAGGGATGTAAACAACTTTGGTTGTTAATTTGGTGCTGTGATTAATGGCTGCTCCATGGACAAATATAGAGTCTCAGAAAACTGAATGTTTCAACACCAGGCCTCTGAGTTTAGCATGGCTGAACTGAAGGAGAGAGAGCTGAGCTCCCTGTGAGGCGTTTACAGATGTCACATCTGTCTGTAAGCAAGGTCTCATGGCTGGGGTGGTCACAAGATCCAAGGGAATCGACTTCTGATGTGTATTAAATGGAGATGCCATCAAAGTGCCTTCCACACGTTAGTGTTTATGGCCATAGACTAGTGCTGCTCTCAGCCGTGGCCAGAGAGGCTTCTTACAGTAGGCCGAGGTAAATGCAGAGGCTCTTAACCAGCCAAAAGGTTGAGAACGAGGGACTGTTAAGTGCTCAGGTCTAAATGTGACATGTCCACCACCCTGTCCATGGCTTAAGGAATGAAACACTGTAGAAGAGGGCGTGCAAAGATTGTAAGACTGCCAGGAGAGGAGTGTTTGGTGTGGCACTGTCTTCTGGATATGTCGTGGCCATCACAATGATGAACACACAGCGGCTGTGGCTACTGCACAGAACCCACCCAAACCACAACACAACACAGCAAAACAAAAACAAAAATAGAACGGGGACTGAGTGGCATAAGAAGAGGCCTCATCAGGAGTGGAAGAGAGATAAGAGGGTAATGGTGTAGGAGACATGATCACATTTTATACACGTATTAAAATTGTAAAAATGTGTTATAAGATTTAGGGGTTTAAGCATCCTGTAAGGACAAGCTGTGGTTCCTGTGTTAACTTCTATCTATTGCAAGAGGAAGTGTTTGTGATAAGAGCTGAGGGACATACTGACCTATGGGTATAAAGATATGAACTTAGAGGCCGGTTTGATACTGTGTCCATTTAGTAAGACAACTACAGTAGGTTCTTCCCTGAGACTTACAACCTATGTCGCTTTAGGTTCTTGGCTCTCAGGATAGTGCCATGTGTTAAAGAAGAGATATAAAGAACACACTTGTCACCAGCAGGTGCTTTTTGGTGAGGCATCTCAGTGAGAATCTGGTCTGTCATCCCCAGGTCCACCATGCCACCTTCCTGCCACGCTTGCAGAATCATCTTCAAAATGAAGGGCGATGAGAACAGGGGAGGTGTAGCCCAACACTGTGGTGCAGAAAGTCCCCACTGAGCACCACAGTGAGTTCCTGGAAACTGTGTCATACAGCAGGCCATTGTGCGATTCCTCTCCTAGTGACAGACAAGCAATAACTCTACACCAAGTATGCAGTACGCAACGATCGATCAAACACAACTAAGTCAAACATATGGCCAGATTACTTTTGAAAGCAAAGGTAAATATACTATAAATCTCATTGCAATTTCAGAACAAAAATAGGGCCAACTTTTAGATTTTCTGTAGGAAAGGCAAGCACTCAGTTTACTTTGAATCTGAATGGCAGTTTAGTGTAGTTTGAGGGATAACTCATAAATCATAACTCTACTACTTCATAACTGGGACTTCAGACACAATCTGTTCATTGTAGTGATCAATCATTTTATTTCAAACTTCAGAATGCAAGATTTTAATATTACTCAGATTGTTCAGGTCTCTTGGAGAACTGTGTGAGGAATTCTAACAGGTATGTGTGCAGTGTGTGTGTGTGTGTGTGTGTGTGTGTATGTGTGTGTACATGTGTATAAGAGGGGCAAATATACCTGTCCAGGATAGGGACTGCTCTCTCCAGCAAGGGCTATCTATAACAGGAAAATGGTAAGAGTTGTCCCTGGGCTTAGCCTGTTCAAGAACGATGGGCAGGCCCCTCCCTTAGACTTGACAGTGGTATCTAATAGACTGATGCTCTTTCAATTACTATACCCCAGCAATCTTACTTTGTAAAAAATTTTGTAGAAATTCCTATGTTTCCACATGAAATTCCATTTGTTAATGACCTAACAGCTATATTTATAAATATGTAACCATAAGAAATGAAAAAAAATCACAAAAACATTCATGAATGTTCATATTAGCATGACTGAAAAGAGTCCAAATCAACTCAAGCATACCTAAACTAATAAATGTGTGAATAATATATATGTATACATATACATATATATACACACATACATATGTTCTGTTATAATTTTCCATAAAAGAGAATTAGGTACTGATATATGTAATAGCATAGATGAATCCTCTTAAAAATTGTGTGTGTGTGTGTGTGCATGTGTGTATGTGTGTGTGTATGTGTGTGTATACATATGCACCAAGCATTCCAAGGTAGGTCAGAGGACAGCTCAGAGGAGGCATGTCTCTCCTTCTACCATGTGTATCCTGGGACTCAGGAGGTCATGCTTGTGGCAGACACTTTGCCCACTGAATTATCTCAGCAGCCAGCGTAAATGGATCCTAAAATTACAACTCTCAGTATCATTGACATAGTGAAGTTAGACACAAATAACTAAATATTGTGTGAAAAAAATCTCTGTCTACAGAGACAAGGCAGATGAGTGCTTGCCAGAGGTTGGTGAACAGGGCGGATGGACATGGAGACTGGGATAAGAGGATTTGAGGTTTCTTAGAGTGGGCAGATATTCAAAAATGTATTGGCAAATTGGCAAACCACTAAATTATACACTTTAAATGACTCAGTTATATTGTATGTGAATTATATCTTGTGAGTTATGTTTCAGTGGGGTTGAAATATGACTTCAATTATATTTCAGTAACAGAAAGATCTCCGTCTGCCACAGCTGACTACCCAAGAGGCAATACAAAAGGAATTTCCACATTATATCTTCTGATTTCGGAAACAAATATAAGACTTTGCAAGACTATACCTGTCACTCTGGTGTCAGGGAGGGAAATATAATCAAATAGTCCAGTACACGTGGGACTCATTTTTGTGGAGGCAAAATTTACCCAAGAACTACAAAGAGATTAGTTTACCACTTGGTACTATTCTTGCGAATTTTATTTGTTTGGGTTTCATTTACATGTTGTTAAATCATATTTTTTTGTTCAAGGTAATTCATTTTTACATATTGATTTCATAGACCTCATTAAGTACATGATATATCTCAAACACTATTGCCTGTAAAGAACCACTGCTTTTTCATCTTCAATTTTGTCCAGAGGAATAGAGATTATGAAGTTACAAGACCATCACTATCAGGGGCATGATGGGTAACAGAGAGGGTTCCTTGGTGGGACTAAGGAGATTCGTTGGATTGTGAATGGCTGTTATTGGATTTGTTACCTTGGGCCACTCTTTTATCTTTGAACCATAGTTTGATCTTCTGTTTAAAAAGGGGCAAGCTAAAGATGTAGTTCAGTTGGTAAAGTTCGTGCCCAGCGTGCACAAAGCATTTGATTTGATCCCTGGTATCACAAAACTGGGTCAGAGTGGGGTGTACCTCTAGCCCTGGCACTTGCGAGGTTGAAGCAGGAGAAGGTCATGTTTAGGTCCATATTCAGGATATGTTCCAGGAAAAGTTAGTACAGTCTGTTTATGAAATGTTTTCTTCTTTCTGTCTGTCGTTGAAGGGAAGAAAATAAAGTGTATCTTAAAGAGAACTCTCCTTTTATATTTTCTTAGGTAAATAGTATCCCTTTGCCATGGCAATCTGAGACTCAAGGTTTTGTGGTGAACAGTTGTCTCCTTTCTGCCAACATGACACGTGTGTCAGTAAATCACTAGTGTCTGCAACAAACATTGCTGGGAAAGAAATATCTACTTATTCCCAGGAATTCTCAGGACTGCATCCTTTACCTGCTGTGTTAAAATTTATTTATAGTTTTGTGAAGAAAAAATTAATAATGAAACTTGAATTATCACCCATAATGTTACTGGTTTCCATATGCCCCAAGACTCATTTATCTCTTGCCATCTCTTGGCATTTGATCAAAACCCGAAGGATGCAAAAATGAGTCATGTCTTCGTGAGTCTTACTTTCTCTATCTGTACCCTATACGTCCACAGCTGTGAGCGAGAGAGAAGGTGTGTCATACCCAAACCTGCTCTTAGCCAGTAACAAAGGAAGTGAAGAGAGCTCTTCAAAGCCCAGGGCAAGAGTATGCATTTGTTGTGGTGACTAGCTTGGAAAATGAAAGTTTGACACTGTTTATCTCTGATGGTTTAGTTTGGTTCTCCAACGCTGTCTCCTAAGAGGCAAAGAAAGAAATGCAGGGTGGTTTATACAGAATCATTCTCTGAGATGATGAGAAGGCTTCACATCCCATGTATTCTCAAGAAATTTACTTCTGATGCTATTGTATTATAGCAGTGTGTGTGTATGTGTGTGTGTGTGTGTGTGTGTGTGTGTGTATTGTATGTATGCATTGTGTGTGCATTGAGTTGTGTGTGTGTTTGTATATAAGGGTGTGTGGTATATATGTGTATGTGTGTGAATGCATGAGGGGTACATTGTGTGAGTTGTGTGTTTGTATATGTGTGTGTATTGTATGTATGTATTGTGTGTACATTGTGTGAGTTGTGTGTGTTTGTATATAAGTACGTGTGGTATATGTGTGTGTATGTGTGTGTATGCATTGTGTATACATTGTGTGGGTTGTGTGTGTTTGTATATAAGTATGTGTATATATGAGTGTGTGTTTGTATGTAAGTATATGTCCATTATGTGTTTGTATGTGTGTGTGCGAATGTGTGTTTGTATATGAGTGTATGTGCACTTGTATGTCAATGTGTGTTTGCATGTGTGTGTGTGTGCTCTAGAGGGGAACCAGAAGACTCTCCTGTAATGATGGCTGTGTTCCAACCTGGAGCAGATGACAGGACTGCTCTGAGGAATCAGAACCAGGAAAATCCATCTCGTAGAAAACATGAATGACAACACAAAAGCACCCTTAAGAGTCTGAATCACAGATACACAGATACGGAAGTGATCATTTATTACTTAATACAATCTTTATTGCATAGCTAAAGAGATTCAGTAAAGTAATATGATTTCTCCAAGGTCCCACAACCAATAATTGGATCTTGATCTTGTGAAACTAAATTTCATGTTATCCACAGGGAATTACTTAGAATAAAGAGAGAGAGAGAGAGAGAGAGAGAGAGAGAGAGAGAGAGAGAGAGTATGTGTGTGTGTGTGATGTGTAGGACTTTACTGTTACTCAACATTTATGTGCTATTTTACTCTAAAGCATAGCTACAAAAAGAACGACCTATCCCCATGACCAGTGTAGAAGTAGTATAGTCAGGGACTCATACAGCTTATTATCTTAATCTTTTAATGGCTATATCTGAAAACTGGAGATGAGGTCAGGGAGAGGCCTCAGTGGGTGAAGGTGTTCATTAAGGAAAATGCCAAGGCTGGCAACCTGAATTCAATCCCTGGGCCCCAGGTGGTGAAAAGAGAGAACTGGGCCCAGCAAATTGTTCTCTAACTTCCACACATACACTGTGACATGCATGCACCTTGCCACATACATGTACGTGTATATGCATGTACACACACTAGTAAGTAAAAGCACAAACTTCCACATACAGGTATGTGTATACACCGGTACATGTACACACACTAGTAAGTATTAAAAAAAATTGCAAACTAAAGATGCCAATATCTTCCATCATAGCGTTATTTATTATAGCAGATTGAAAGCAGGCATATTTGCCAAGTTTCTATTTCTCCTCATTTTGAATCTGGGTCTAAGCCACAGCTGCTCTGGCCAGCAGCATGGCATGGGAGCAACGGGAGGTCAGTGTTATACCTAGCTCTGAGGTGACAAAGCAGGTTCTTCCTTGGAGTGGAACGCTGAGCTTTCATATGAGAAGGCCAGCTTCCTTCTGGAGATTCTGTGTGGAAATGGAGAGGAAGAACCGCTCAGAAGCCACTTTGTAGCCATGACATCCTGCTAGAGACCATCCTAGCCTCTCTAACCTGCAAAACTGCCAGCTGGAAATTAACTATGGTCCACGAAGAACAGGCAGATATACCACACCAGGCTTCCAGATACCTGAACTATGTAATTGTGAGGTACAAGTGGCTTTGGGTTTTAAGTCTGAGGATAGTTAATCATGCTACAGTTCACCATGGCGAACTAGAGTAGGAAGCAAGTATATGCACAAACATGCATGTAAGCAGAGCATGGTTAACGGAGGAGCATGTTCTCTGCTGTAGACTTTGAAGGTGGCTCCTGTGAGATATGCTGGAGTCCTCAGGGGAAAGAATAAAACCCAGCCTGTGTCTTTTCAAAACTTATTCCAAGCTCTCCAAGTAGAGGTTATTTTTCTTCTCTGTGGAGAATATTAGAACAAAAAAAAAGTTACTGTTTTTTTTGAGACCAGATCTCATGATGTAGCCCTGGCTGTCCTGGAACTCACTAGTCCAGGTTGTCCTCAAATTCAGAGATGTGACTATTCCCATCACCACCCCCAAGGGCTGGAATTAGAGGCACGCGCCCTATACTCTTCTTGAAAAAAAGTTTGTCCTTTTAACCTTATAGTTTACTTTTGTTTCAGTATACTATTTTTAAAACTTTTGGGGGCCTTCGAGCTGTGCCTGACTTACAAGGTTTAGGACATAGGTGTGCAAGTGGACAGCGGTGAGGAGAACTAACACAAGCTGTATGTGCAATGTGAGAATTCCCAAAGGTACCCCTCTTCCCCACAGCCGCTGGCCTGGAAGATGCTGAGAAGACGGTTACTATGGTGAACCACTACCACAGTGGAAATGCACTTTACTCCTGAGAATGCTTTGAAATAGTTGAGAATCTTGGTTCTATGAAGTAATAATTAACATTTGTCAAATCTGACTAAGAACAATTATATTGCCAGGATATTTCAAAATTATAGGTATATAGACATTGTAAGTGATAGTAATGTTAAGTAATTGCGAATACTTGAAAATGATAGGTAGCCATATCAAGTAAAAGTAGGTACAAAGCAAACTAACTGCAATGATATGAAATTGTGTATAAATGCCAAGAGTTAGAAAACAAAACATATATCTATATATTCGGTTAAAACTTACAGTTTTCTTAAGAACGTAAAACGTCTCAGTGTGCCCTAAAGTGACTGCTGTACAATGTTAACACTCTAGATGCTTCTGGAAAACAGAATTTCCTTTGTCAGTCTTTGGAGTTCCTTCGGTTCCATCTAGGAAACACCCAGAACTTAAAATCCCATGGAAAGCATTTTTTCTCTCTCTTTTTCTCTGGTTTCCTGATGATAATAGGATTCTGAGCCCGTGTGAAAGCACAGAATACCTATTACTTTCCCACAAAGTACTAACTGTAAAAGAAGCCTAGGAAAGCAGATTCTGGACATGCCTGGTATACTCCAATGATGCTCGCCGTGAGGTTTTCATGCTGTAACTGGTTGTGTTTGATAGTAAATTGTATTTCATTTTTATCTCTTCAATCAGTTGAATAGAGTTTAATTCTTGTACCTGATAACATTTTAGAAGAGCATTCTGTGGGCTCTTTTTTTTTTTCTTATATTTCCTAGAATTCTTATAAAAATAGAGCAGGAGAAAGGGTCTTCCCCAGGGAAGTACACATCAACTCATTATCCAATACCAAATGGTGGGCCCTGAAAACATACATGAAGTGATGTTAGAGACTAAGCATTAAGACTCATAGCCAAAGGAGAGGTCTGAAAGCCACTCTGATTATACTTATATCTCAAATGGCTTCCTGGAGTGGTTGAGTTAATAATTCATTATTTGACACATAGTCGTGTCTAGTGAATATTTTAAACCAATTCAATAAATAGGCAACAGTGTTTCATATTTGTTTTAAACGTTACCTTTTTAATTATTATGGGGGGAACCTTTTCATATTTTGTCACAGTATTTACCAAACTATAACTACTATAAACTACTTGTGTTCATGGAAAGTTGTCTAAAACACTCAGGAAGTGGGAACTTGTCTTACACACTTGGGAAGTGGGGCCGAAAGAGGGAAACAAAGAGCAGGGTTGCTTCTTGCTTGAAAAAAGGCTAAGACCAAACTGAATGTGACCGCAGCAGTCTGCCCTATCCCACTTCATTCCCTAATTCCATCTTGCTTTTTACCCTGAAGTTCCCTGAAAATACAAATCATGTCATTTACATTCATTTATTATGCTCTTAGCATACAGCTAGTATTAAGTAAGGAACAATGGATGAAGGAAGGTGAGAAGGAAGGGTAGGAGGGAGGGAGGGAGGATGGAAGAAGGAGGGAAGGGAAGGAAAGAAGGAAGGAAGGAAGGAAGGAAGGAAGGAAGGAAGGAAGGAAGGAAGGAAGGAAAGGGAAAGGAAGGGAAGAGAAGGAAGGAAGGAAGGAAGGAAGGAAGGAAAGGGAAGAGAAGGGAAGGGAAGGAAGGAAGGAAGAAGAAATGGATTGAGGAGGAGGACTGAGAAATGGAGAGAAGGCAGAGGAAGGCTTTGAACTTTTATAGAAAGTTTCTCTAACAAACATCTTTACCCTGATCATAGTTTCGTAACAGAAAATGATGTGCTGTGGTTTGTGGTTCCATATATACTACCTTCATCAATTCACATAAATTCACTGGTGTCATGGGGAAGTGGCGGTTTTGTAGGATTCCATCTAGTAGGTTCTTTCCTTGTGTGTGTGTGGGGGGGCATATGCAATTGTACAAGTCTTAATGTATTGCAGGTATAGATATGCATGCACGAAGAGGCCAGAGTTTGCTATCAGGCGAGTTCTTCAACTGATTCCCGTCTTCAATTTTAAGACAGGGTCTCTCTCTCTCTCACTGAAGCTGGGCTCACTCTCCGGGGATCTTTCTGTCTCTACCTCTACAACCTAGAACTACAGGCACGTACTGTCCTATGCAGAGTTTTGTGTGGGTGTTGAGTCCTCATGCTGCCATGGAGAGTCCTTTACTGACTGAGCCATCTCCCTGATCCCCTCCACATCTCTCTTGTCTTACAATGATGCTGTGGTGTGTGAGAAGTATGTCTGTAGTACTGTCTTCTCTTATCTCCTTATACAATCCTAAATAACAGGGCTGTGGGGCAGGCTCAGTAGCTAAGAAAACCTTCTGTACAACCATAGGTAACTTATTCTGGATCTCCAGCACCTACCATTCATGTTTTTGTGTTGGGGGTGGGGTGGGGTAGTGGTGGTTGTTTGCATCTCTTATTGGTTGCTTGCGTTTTGTTTTTAAAGCCAGGCATAATCTTTGAAATTAATTTCAGTGTTCTGGTTCTAGTGGATGGTGGTGACAGGAGACTCACTATCGATACTTGAACTACTTGAACATAAAAGGCAAGCTCCAGGCTTAGCTTGAGACTGCCTCAAGGGAATAAGGTTGAGAGCAATGCACCAAGATTGCCCACATTCTTCTTCTGGCCTCCATACACTTGCATATCTGTACACATATGTGCATACAACATGTGAGCACATAGACACAGAAATGAAAAACAGAGTATAACCCAAGGCGAACCTAAAACCCCTGGTGATCCTCTCTAGCCCTTGACTGCATGCATGCATGCTCACATGTGTTCACTTTAGAGTCTTTGCTCGGGGTGCCTCTCCCAACCTCTTCCCTGTCTTCTTCATCGTTCCTTTCCTTCGAAGCAAAGCCATGGGATCACGAAACCGCTTCTCTGTTCCTATTTATTCTCTGACAAGCTCCTTCCACGTTACAGTGAGCCACTCCAGACACCTCATATGAAGACTGTATTCTAGCTTTCTATCCTGCCTATCCTACCCCACCCCCACCCACCAACAGTGCCCCTGACCACCTCTGATAAAATTTTCAAATCCTGGATAGGTC
Source organism: Montemys delectorum (assembly GCA_019843815.1). NCBI lineage: Eukaryota > Metazoa > Chordata > Mammalia > Rodentia > Muridae > Montemys > Montemys delectorum. The sequence goes on from JADRCD010227976.1 coordinate 62,995, forward strand.
CCTGCACTCACCTCTGGTAATCCCCTGGACTTTGGAGTGTGGTTTGGAACGCCCACACACTGATCTTCTGCCCTACTTCTGTATTTTACAGTAAATAGCTTAGCAGCTGGACATGCTGAGATTGCAGAAAGACCCTGTAGGTTTGCTTTCGATAATGTTCAGATTGTTTCAACACTGTTGAGCATTTCCTGCTCTTGTTGAAGAGTCTCTTTCAGCTCAAATCCTTGATTTGTCCCTCCTGGATTCCAGTCTCTTCCTGCTTCCTACCTCTTCGTTTCTCTTAGCTCATATACGCTTCTTTCTCCCACCATCTCCCATGGTGGCTTCATCATCTCTGTCTATTAGTCAAATAGCTTCTTAAAATTTCATTTAGTGTACTTTCTAAACTTTCTACTGACTTCATTTCTAATATGAATACATGCTCTAGAGTCAGCCCGGCTGACACAGTTTGTCCATGTCACCTGATTTTGTTGAGTACCGCTTTCTCTATTAGTGACAGAGGACAGAATCCTTTTGCCTGTGTTCCTGTCTGTCTTCCCTCTCCACCCCTTCTTCATAGAGACAGAGATTGCTGTGCTGGTCTTTGGTAAATTAGCCATTTCTCCTCTACCTTCTCTTACAGAAACATTTCATAGCTTTTGGGAGATAATAAGGTATCATCATAACTATCACTCTCCTGCTTCTATTTCTGACTGTTTTTCTCTTGATGAAGCCATTCTATTTCTGTCTTGGTAGCTTCATCCTTGTTCCTTTATTGAGTAAATGTTTGAGCTCATATTGTGTGGCAGGAACTGAGGTGATATTAGGAAATCAGAAATTAAATGCGTTAGATAATGTTAAAAACTGTATGGTCTGATGGGAGAGTCAGAGAAGCAAGCCTTCATCTCTCCACTTTTGTCCTGCCTCATCAGGAGAAGCTCTCTGAGAACGTGCTCTTTCATGCCAGGTGCTGAGATTTCTCATAGGATTAAAAAAAAATGTCTGAGCCATCAAGAAGCTCCAGCTTATGTTGGTGTGTGTGTGTGTGTGTGTGTGTGTGTGTGTGTGTATGTGTGTGTGTGTCAGAGAGAATAGATGTGGATGGAGAACTGGCATTTCTGGAAGGATGGGTTAGTAAAAATGTAGCATTGAGAAGAGCTTCCTGAAGAGGAAGCTCCTGAAGAGACTACTGACTGTATTCAGGGGGCTTGCGGATATGTCAGAGTGGGCAGCATTCCTGCTTGATATCGTGGTTACCCTGCGTAGTTATAGATCTGCAAAGCAGTTAGCTCTGCCTGCTGCTGTGTAATCTCCAAGGGAAGGTATGGTAGGGAGAGGACTGGGTAGTCATGAGAGGCTGTGGATGAGAGGGCTTATTATAAGGTGGCATGTAATAGGGTTCTGAATATAATGATGGAGTAATCATGTGAGTGTTTGGGATAAGAACATTCAGAGTATGTTGGGTAGGACGCAGGGGCTTACTTACATGATATTAGGAAACCATTTGACTTAGTTAGGGTTTTACTGCTGTGAACAGATACCATGACCAAGGCAACTCTTATAAGGACAACATTTCATCGGAGCTGGCTTACAGGTTCAGAGGTTCAGTCCATTATCATTAAGGCAGAAACATGGTACAATCCAGGCAGGCATGGTGCAGGAGGAGCTAAAAGTTCTACATCTTCACCTGAAGGCTGCTAGCAGAATATTGGCTTTCAGGCAGTTAGGATGAGGGCCTTAAAGCCCACACCCACAGTGACACACCTACTCCAATAAGGCCACACCTTTTAGTAGTGCCACTTCCTGGGCCAAGCACATACAAATCATCACACCATTAAAGGGTTTAAAATAGAGGGGGGGAGATTCTCTGTTTGATGTTTTCACAGGGCCGCCATATGTAATGCAAAGGAAGGAGGAGGTTATTATAGCAACAGCTGTATCAAGCTTCAGCAGGGCAGGGGCAGTCATTTTGGTTCTCTGAATTGTCTGAACCTTGAAACATGCACCAGTTTGAACAGATGAAACTGGTCTCTCAATGAATATGGGGCACGGAAGTGACAAAGATGTTAAAGATGACTATAGAAGTTTTGGCCTAGGGAATGAGAGGCGAATAGTTGCCATATCTAAGGAGGAGGGAGGAACAGGCGGGGCAGGTGTGTGGGAGCACCAGACTTGCTCTGATTAGTTTGAGGAACAGGATGAGCATCCAAAATTTGTGTATCAACTCAAAAGCTGGATAGAGCTAGATCTATCCAGAGTCTGGCAGGCAGTCACAAGCCTTTGAAGATGCAAGTTTGATTTCCAAACCATTAGTACAGCAGTGTCAGGCAAAAACATGACGTGGAAGTGGAAGGAAGTCACTTAGAGGAATGGTCTCAAAGCTTTTGGGCAACAAGAAGACATTTTGGTCACCCGACAAGGTGAGACGCCCACTTCCTGATTTTAAAAAATTTCAAGGAACAAAATCTGAGTGCACAGGTGTTATACACTGACATTTTCAAGTTTATTTCATTTAAAATACAGGTTGGAACTTTCTTTTTTGTTTTGTTTTGGTTTTTTGTTTTGTTTTTGTTTTTGTTTTGCTTTTGTTTGTTTTGTTTTGTTTTGTTTTGTTTTGTTGAGACAGGGTTTCTCTGTATAGCCCTGGCTGTCCTGGAACTCACTCTATAGACCAGGCTGGCCTCAAACTCCGAAATCTGCCTGCCTCTGCCTCCCAAGTGCTGGGATTAAAGGCGTGCGCCACCACTGCCTGGCTAGGTTGCAACTTTCTAAACTGACATCAGAACACACTAATGTTTGCAAGTCACACTTTGAAAAATTTAGTGTAGGAAACCAGGAGAGGTCTAAGGACTGAGTTCTGGTGCCAAACTCGTGTGTGTGTTTCTAATATTAATTTTGAAACACCCAAGATAAAGAATGTTATTATTTCAGTTAAAGCTATTGTTACCATTTTAGTTAATGATATTATATATTTTTTCTAAAAAAAAAATAAAGAAATTTTATTGCTCTAAGAAAATTAACCTGAGACAAAAGTATTTTAAATAAATGTACCAGCCTTTCTAGGGGTTCCCTAAAAGGGAAATGGCTGCGTCTCACTTTGGTTTCTGTTGCTGAGATAAAACACTGACCAAATGCTACTTGGAGGAGGAAAAGGGTTTTGCTTTGTTATCTTTTGGGTTTGCATTTCACACTACACTCCATTCTGGAGGGAAGCCATCCTAAGTTCATGGCAGGAACCTAAAGTACAGATCATAGAAGAATGCTTCTCAGCTGCTCACTTCTAGGCTCATATACATTTATTACACAACTTAGTATACAGCCTAGGCATGGTCCCAACCATAGTGGGCTAGTCCTCCCAATGTCAATTATCAATCAAGAAAATATGAAGCAAGGACATGGTAGCCCATGCCTTTAATCCAGGAACTCCAGAGATGATTCCCCTTTTGCATTAGGAGCCCCCGCTCTCTCTCTCTCTCTCTCTCTCTCTCTCTCTCTCTCTCTCTCTCTCTCTCTCTCTCTGTGTGTGTGTGTGTGTGTGTGTGTGTTCAACCAATTTCTCTGGAGCTATGAACAAACGTCTATTCATACCAGATAGGGAACTATTGACAGACCAAAGCTCATTTTGATGAACCAATGAGTTTTAATAGGATTACCTGTAGGAATATGAGTGAGGGGTTACTTACAGGAGCAGAAATGACTCAATGGACAGCTGCATCACTAAAGCCTACGCCAGCAGGAGTGGACAGCTAATAAAACCTGGAAACATGGACCACACTGCACAGCTGCAGGCAGTTGGACCGTCCCTTCCAGGCAGCCCAGCTGTTTTGACAGTCTTCTAGGCAGCTTAGCTTGTCTGAGAGTACCTTTCAGCAGTATTTACTATGTATGTGTGCTTGAAACAGAGGTGGCTAGTGATTCTGGTCAGTTTTAGGAACTTCCTGAAGCCTTTGAGTTGTTTACTTCCTAGCCTTAAGGGGCTCCTTTGAAGTACAGAACATATCATCTCTGCTTCTCACCAAGATGAAAGTATATACCTCAGAGGAGGAACTTGCCTCACAACATACAGGAAGGATGGCTGTGTTGTGATGCATGTCGACGTTTGTCAGTTGGCTCCCTCTATTTTTAGCCTTCCTTTAACTTTCCTGACCTTGGCACGTTTGAGGATTTACATTTTCAAATGAATTGAAGTGAGCCTGTGTATCATCCAGGCTTGTCTAGTATAACTTTACTATTTACTATTTCCCCACTTTGTAGTTCAAATTTACTTTATAGGAGAATTCTTTGAAACTATGTAATTATGCCATTCTGGACTGAAGTTTATATATGCTGTTTACTTTTACATTTATTTACACCAACATAAACTTGTAGATTTCTGTTTAATTCAATAAATCATAATGCATCATAGTCATTCTTTTGTTTTTATTTTCAATCTTTACTGCACTTTTTACTTATTCCTATGTGTTTGTGTGTGAATGTATACCCATGCATGCACAAGCACATGCCACAGTGTGCACGTGACAGCCAGAGGACAACTTGCAGGTGTTGGTTCTGTCTACCACGTGGTACTTGGGATCTCCTGCTCAGGGGTCAAGTGTCTTTATCTGCTGATCTATCCTGTGGGAGCTCTCTTCTCTTTAGAATTTATAATTGTCTGAAATGTAGGCATTGTGACTTTCTGTTTGGCTTCTGTGTCCTTTTCAATGTTATCAGTTTTTGAGCACTTTCTTGTTTTCTTCAGAAGACTGTATATGCTTTGAATCAGCATCCAATATATGGCACAGTTTCCCCTATAGCCAGGATCCATGGGTCCAGGAATCAAGGGGTGGAAAAGGGAATAGTTCCACTCACTATCACTCCTAGTGACCCTCTAGGAAAATTTTTGCTTCCTGTCCCCACAACTCTAGGTTCTGCTGGCCTAGAAGTTTTGGTTCCAGAGGGTGGAGTTCTCCTACCAGGAGCCACAACAAACATTCCATTGAACATGCCAAGAATATTTTGAGATTTGTATAATCCAGCTCTAGAGCCAGCTGTTTCTAAGGGGTCTTGGGCCTTTCTAGAGGATAATGTTTCAAAACAGTGTAAAAGCTAGATGTGTTTATTATTCTTGTGATGTCATTTGACCCAGGACCTCTCAATGGAGCGAATGAAGGAGATATATATTTTTATGTACTCACTATGAATGCACGCACACTTACAAATGCTTCTACCACAGAAACTTCTTTGTCTTTACATATTATAATCCATGTTTTCATGTCAGTACTCCCAACTGCAACCTAACATCTGGCTCATTCTAATTTTTGTCCTTACCAAATGTTCTGAACATGCTTTTGATTTACTTTCCTGCTTATAACCAATATCATGTTGGTTCCTATGAGAATCACTGCAGCAACCCTGTAGTCTAAGGTCCTATGCTTGGCTACATCCTGGATCTCAAACCTGTAGCCAGATTTTGGCTATTTTGTGTTTTTTTCTTTCTTCCACCCTTCTTCACCCCTTTTCATCTATCCTTTCAACTCTCTAACACTAGATAGGAAAGAAGGTAAAGGAAAGAGATCCCTGAATAAAGTCAGCAGTTGGAAAGGGGGCAATGTTATTGTTAGACTACTTCTTGCTGATTAAGGACATTGAGTTCCTTGGGGCAGGTTTGATTTCCTCCATCTTCTTTCTTTTTTGCACTCTACTACTTAACAAACTGTGACCAACAGTAACCGACAGCAACCACCCAAAAAACACCCACCCGCTCCGCTTCTCTTAGAGCATGAGGCAAATCATAATTGTGGACAATCGGAAGCAGCCTTATATCCCACACCTGGAATTAAAATGAAAACATATTCCCATAATAGTTATGTGTTGTTGTTGTTGTTGTTGTTGTTGTTGTTGTTTTAAAAAAACTCCCCAAATTGTCACTACATAAACTTTCATTTGCTTAAAGGTTCCAGTATTTTCTAGTTCCATTTTTCACGTGTAGCCCCAATTTGCTCTGATGCATCATACTGACACCATCCTGGCTAGAGCTTCCCATTTGTGTGGAGGCCTTCAAAAACCCAGGTGAGCCATGGTGTTCAAAATCTAGGAAAGATACTGAGATCATCAGCAGAGAGGGTAATAGACATCAGAGATCGAGTGATAGATGAGAGGGTCTACAATGAGATGAAGACTCAGGTGTGCAGCAGAATCTACATAGGTTTATGAGGCCCCCACACAAATGGGAAGCTCTAGACGGGATGAGGCCTTGAGATTACATTTCTTAGGAAGAGAAGGAAAAAAGGTCTATTTACATCTTGAGATTTTATTTTTATTGTTTTGTTGACTGAAAATCCATTGCCTGTAGGGTAGATGGGTGAATCAAGAGGCCACACAGAGCAAATTCAAAGTGAATCCATTGTCAAAGCTTTTAAATAATGGAAAAAGAAAGAATTGAGTTAATTTTTAAAGTAAAATGAGTCCCAAAACAATTCTTCAAAGATTTAGGCTTCCTAGAATTTCATACAAATGACAAATTTTAGTTTAGTTCCCCAAGCTCCTGGTATGTTGATTCCTAGAATTCTCCTGTTAAAACTATTTATTTTTCTAAATCGAGTTTAATCTAGAAGAGCCTTCTTGAGTGTTTTGGCCACTAGATCTCTTCTTCCTGGTTAATCAAAGCATTAGTTCTGAATTACTTGCTTATAACTGACCTTTGGTAACCAAATTTCCTACTGTTTCCTCATGGTTTTCCTCTGTAATAATGGGCCACTCCAGGAGTTTGTGACATTTTGTTCACAACTCTTTCCAAGGTTTAATAGAAACCAAAACTCACAAATAGTCCTCTCTAGGCTCAGTTGATGCAAGCTGATGCTGCAATGAAAAGGAAGAAGAAAAAGAAAAAGAAGAAGAAAGAGAAAAGAGCCTTACCCAGGACCAGGAAGGGGATTTCCCTGCACCTCATCTCTCTTCCCTCCCTGGACAAGTGGACTTCATCCTTTCCCACATCATCCACCTTCACCTACATTCATTGGCATCTTTCTCATCTTTGACCAAAGCCCTTTAATTACCATGGGGATAGCATGCTGAGTAATTCTTGGAGAGATACTTGGGTTTCTGACAGTCAGAGGGAACCACCTAGTCCTATCACATTCACTGTGCTTCTCTGTTCAGTGGCATAAGAGAGAGCGTTGGAATTTCCCCACAGGAATGGAAGGATACAGGGCAGACTGAGAGAAGTACCCTTTCACAGGCAAATACTCAAAGGCTGATGTAAGATAAGCAGGGATATCTGCTTCATTTTCTCTTTGGAGTACTGTATTATTCCATTGGCTTGGAGTTCACAAAGAAGAAATTTGTCATTTTCTATACGGCTAGCCTGCCACAGTCTCATTGACAACCCTGAAGCATTGGTAGATGATGAATCTTTGTGGTAATGAAAAGGTTGGTCCCCAGGGTGGTGCTGTATTGGGAAGGCTTTGGGAGATATTTCAGTCATAGGTGTTGTACCCTTGAAGAAAAATTGGGGATCCTAACATCTAATATTCCCTGCTCCTGAAATATGAGACTTGCTCTATTCTATACTTCTACTCTGTTGTCCAACCTTCACAAAATGCCCAAAAGGAGGAAGCCACTACACTAGCAGTTCTCAACCTGTGGGTGGAAGGATCCTTTCACAGGGGTCACCTAAGACCATCAGAAAGCATAGATATTTACATTACTATTGATAACAGTAGCAAAATTGAGGGTCACCACAGCGTAAGGAACTGTATTAAAGGGTCACAGCATTAGAAAGGTTCAGAACCACTGTACTGGATCTGTTCTAGAATTACAACAGTGATTCATTTGAAACTGCCCTTTGCTCCCCATTATTGATCCTTTTTTCTTTTCTTTTCTTTCTTTCTTTCTTTCTTTCTTTCTTTCTTTCTTTCTTTCTTTCTTTCTTTCTTTCTTTCTTTTTTTTTTAATGAAGAAAGGTCCTTCCTCAGGTTCTGGCTGACTAAGCTCAGGAAAGCAAAATCTATTATGTGGCTTTTGCCAAAGAAGAAGAAAGAAATGTGCTTGTGTGTGACGAAGGCTCTCAAACACAGAGATTTCCCATGCATTATCTCATGTCACACATGTGTCCCCTAAAGGCCATCTGTACCCCTGGATCTTCCTGAAGATGGAGATAGGCGACAGAAAAGACTCCATCATCCTCTTCAGGGCCAGCCTTGATTATATCTCCTTCTGCCCACCAGTATCTTCTTCCAGGTTTTGACGGAGTGGCAAGCAGTACCATCCTCCCAGCTGACCAT
>JADRCD010227977.1:9129-23722 GCA_019843815.1 Montemys delectorum
AGAGGACATGTAACACTGACTTACAGGGACTCTCTTCAGAGGGGTACATCCTGACTATTCTCACTCAGAGGAGTCAGCTAACTTGAAAGCAGAAGATATTCTGTAGTGACGCCTGCTTATGATCTCAGTACTCAGGAAGCTGAGGCAAGATCAACTAAATTTTAGGCTACATTGGACCACTTGATAAGACATTGTGAAAAGAAAAAAAAAACAACAAAATTGAAGATACTCTAAGAATTATCAAGCCCCTTTTCTTCAGAGTTCCTAGTATCATGAGTTATGTAGGAAAAAGAAACCTTGAGACTGGAAAAGATGTGATGCTCTATGTAAAAGACACAGTGGAGAACTAAATTTACTAATGGGAGAAATGGCACCCAGAGAAACAAATGTGTTGACAGAGTAGACAACAAACTCCTAAAAATTGTTCACTGACATTTGAACAAGTGCTGTGACATTGGTATACACACACACACACACACACACACACACAAACACACACACACACACAATATACAAAATTTCAAATGATAACAGTAAGATATATGAAAGTAAATTAATAATAGTAATGAACTGATGCGCTAACAATCCAGAAGAACATATGTTTCAGAAGAGACAAAGAAAGAGGAAGGGGAAAAAAAAGAAAGGGGACTAATGGGTGAAGGAGAATGTAGGCAGAAGGAAGAGGGTATGGGAAATGAAGACAAAACAGAATAAAGCAAGTGAAGGAATTATATAAAAATGAGAAACTGTCATTGATAGATAGTAATATTTTAAAGATTTGTATTTATGTATTTGTATTTGGTGTGTCTCTGTGTGTGTATGACACATTTTTCTAGGTGTATTTGTATTTGGTGTGTCTCTGTGTGTGTATGACATATTTTTCTAGGTGTATTTGTATTTGGTGTGTGTGTGTGTGTGTGTGTGTGTGTGTGTGACACATTTTTCTAGGTGGCTCCAGAGGCCAATGAGGGCATTAGGTCTCCTGAGCTAAAAAGTTATACTTGGTAGTGTTTAGCTCAACATGGATGCTGAAAACTAAACACAGGTCCTCCTGTGAGCAGCAAGAATTCTAAACGACTACTCCATCTCTTCAGCCCCAATACATGACCAATATTTCAATTATTTTACCTGTCTATAAGTCTCAAATTGTGTCAAGGTATAAAAATAAGTATAATAAAAAACAACTAACAAACACACACACACACACACACACACACACACACACACACACACACACCAGATTAAGAGTCATTATGAATTACTTTTATTTATTTATTTATTTATTTATTTATTTACACTCCAGATTCTATCACTCCCCTCCCTAGTCCATCCTCTGACTGTTCCACATCCTATACTTCTTCCCAACCCCCTGTCTTCATGAGGATGTCCCCATCCCCCAAGCCCCACCCCACCTGACCTCTAAACTCCCTAGGACCTCCAGTCTCTTGAAAGTTAGGTGCATTATGTCTGATTGAACACAGACCTGGCAGTTCTCTGCTGTATATTTGTTGGGATCCTCATTTCAGCTGGTGTATGCTGCCTGTTACATGGATCATTGTTTGAGAGATCTCAGGACTCCAGGTTAATTGAGACTGCTGGTCTTCCTACAGGGTCACATTCCTCAACTTCTTTCAGCCTTTCTCTAATTCAACAACAGGGCTCATCAGTTTCTGTCCATTAGTTGGGTGCAAATATCTGCATCTGATTCTTTCATCTGCTTGTTGGGTCTTATGGAGTGCAGTCATGGAAGGTCCATTTCTGGGACCATGCCATAGCTTCAGTAAGAGTGTCAGACCTTGGGACCTCTCCTTTAGCTAGATCCCATTTTGGGTCTGTCACTGGACCTTCTTTTCCTCAGGCTCCTCTCCAATTCCAACCCCATAGTTCTTTCAGACAGAAAAAATTATATCAAGAGTTTTGACTGTGGAATGGCAACCCCGTCCCTCACTTGATGCCCTGTTTTCCTGCTGGAAGTAGGCTCTATAAGTTCCCTCTCCCTACCATCAGGCATTTTATCTAAGGTCCCTCCCTTTGGGTCCTGAGTCTCTCTCGCCTCCCAGGTCTCTGGTACATTCTGGAGGGTCCCCCAACCTCCTAGCTCCTGAGGTTTCCTGTTTCCATTCTTTCTCCTTGCCCTCAGGGACTCAGTCCTTTTTCTTCACCCAATATCAGATCAGGTTCCCATTCCTCCCCCCTAACACCCCCCATCCACTTTCCCTCCCATAATATTCCCTCCCTCCCCACTTGTGATTACTTTCTTCTTCCTCCCAACTGGGACTCACTTGGGCCCTTCAGCTTGTTGACTTTATAGTTGTGTGGACTGTATCTTAGGTATTTGTACCATTTTTGTTGTTGTTGTTTTGTTGTTTTGTTGTTTGGTTGCCTTGTTTTTGGCTAATATCCACTTATTAGAGAGTACAAACCATGCATGTCCTTTTGTATCTGAGGTACCTCACTCAGGATGATATTTTCCAGTTCTATGCATTTGCATGCAAAACTCATGATTTCCTAACTCTTAATAGCTGAGTAATATTCCATTGTGTAAATGAACCATATTTTCTGTATCCATTCTTCTGTTGTGAGACATCTTGGTTGTTTCCAGCTTCTGGCTATCATAAATAAGGCCACTATGAACATAGAGGAACATGTGCCCCTATGGCATGGTCGGTTATCTTTTGATAAATTCCCAAGAATGGTATTGCTGGATCTTCAGGTAGATCTATTTCCAAGTTTCTGAGGAAACTCCAGATTGATTTTCAGAGTGGCTATACCAGTTTGCAATCCCACCACCAATGGAGGAGTGTTCCTCTTTCTCCACATCCTTGCCTGCATGTGTTGTCACCTGGGGTTTTGATCTTAGCCATTCTGATTAGTGTAAGGTGGAATCTCAGGGTTGTTTTGATTTGCATTTCTCTGACCACTAAGGACTTTGAAGATTTATTCAGATGCTTCTCAGCCATTCAAGATTCCTCTATTGTGAATTCTCAGTTTAGTTCTATGCCCCATGTTTTTGATTGGGTTATTTGGTTTAAGGTGATTAGCTTCTTGAATTCTTTATATATTTGGGATATTAGTCCTCTATCAGACGTTCAGTTAGTGAAGATTTTTTTCCTAATCTGTAGATAACCAGTTTGTCTTGTTGACTGTGTCCTTTGCCTTACAGAAGCTTTACAGTTTCATGAGGCCCCACTTGTCAATTCTTGATCTTAGAGCATGAGCCATTGGAGTTCTGTTTAGGAAATTTCCCCCTGTACTAATGAGTTCAAGGTTCTTTCCCACTTGCTCTTCTATTAGATTCAGTGTATCTGGTGTTATGTTGAGATCCTTGATCAACATGGACTTAAGCAAGGTGACAAATATGGCTCTATTTTCATTTTTCTACATACAGACAGCCAGTTAGACCAGCACCATTTATTGTACATGCTTTCTTTTTTCCATTGTATATTTTTGGCATCTTTGTTAAAGATAAAGTGTCTGTAAGCATGTGGTTTTATTCCTGGGTCTTCAATGCTATTCTATTGATCAATGTGTCTGTCTATGTACTAATACCATGCAGTTTTTATCACTATTGTTCTGTAGTAAAGCTTGAGGTCAGGGACAGTGATTCCCCAAGCCATTTTTTTCATTGTTAAGGATTATTTTGGCTATTCTGGGTTTTTTGTCTTTCCAGGTTTTTCATGTCTTTGAAGAATTGTGTTTGGATTTTGATGAGGATTGCATTTAATCTGTAGATTGCCTTCAGTAAGTTGGCCATTTTTACTATATGAATTCTGCCAATCCATGAGCTTGGAAGATCTTTCCATTTTCTGAGATCTTCAATTTCTTTCTTGGGAAACTTAAAGTTATTGTCATACACGTCTTTCCCTTGTTTGGCTAGTTACTTTTTAAGAATAAATTTTATGGTTAATGTTTAAGTCATTAAATTTTATATATTATAGTACACCTACATATGTACAGTAAAATTACAACAATATTGGGACAAAATATTGTGTTCATTTCAAACTTATTCTTTATACCATGCTAAAAGCATCTATGATCTATTCATTTCACAAAATTCCCAAGGATGAGACATTATTATGAACTACAGTCCTTGACATTTTAGTTTAGACTCTTTTTTCCTGAATTATCTATTATGTAAATTCAAACACATCAATTGGGGTTTTGATAGACCTAGAGAACATTTGGGCACAAAATATTTACTATTACAGACAAAAGTGGCATATTCACATGATAATGAATCTGCTCATATTTAACGATATTTTATCCTGTATATTTTTTCAGTACTATATGTTCATTTTTAAAACAATGGTTTCATTGCAACACTGCTACATATGTATATAAGTCTACTCTGATTAAGCTCACTTCATTACCAGTTCTTCTCCTGTCTCTTTCATCCATTCCAATTTCTTTCCAAATAATCTTAAATTCCATTTATGACTTATGTTATGGACTTCAAGACTATCTAAGTTTTATTTGTGGGAGAAAGCATTCAGTACTTGCTTGTGTGAGGCTGCTTAATTTGCTAACAAACTTTCAGATCCATTCACATTCTTGATGTTTTCTTTCTTCTTTAGGGCTGAATAATATCCAATCATGTCTATACTCCATATTCTCTTATGCATTCATATGAGTGTATACCATGGAAGCCTTTTCTGACTTTCAGCTATGATGATCATTGTTATGCTAAATATTAATATGAGTATCTATACTGTCTGCTAATCTTGTTTTCTTTAACTGCACACTTGATTGTGGTATAGCAAGTGCTTATAGTGACTGCTATTTCATTTTGTAAAAAGCTTCATATTTCTTGCCATATTGGCTAGATGAATTTATTCCCCAGGCTATATATTGTATTCTCTTCCCATTTCTTCCTTGTCAGCATTTGCATTTTTAAGATTGCTGAAGCCGGGCAGTAGTGGCACATGCCTTTAGTCCCAGCACTTGGGAGGCAGAGGTAGGAGAATTTCTAAGTTCAAGGCCAGCTTGGTCTACAGAGTGAGTTCCAGTACAGCCAGAAACCCTGTCTTGAAAAAGACAAAAAAAAAAAAAAAAATTGCTGAAAATCAATCTTGAACTTTGTTAATGTATTTGTTGGACATTTGTTTTTGTTTGGGTAGCTCTCATTTGAGTGAATTAAATAATTTATTTAAAGGGCCATGTGTTTTGGTGTCCTTAATTTGAAGTCTGTGTATGTTTTCGAAAACTGTTTTCTTTTGGAAGAAATGGTATTTCCTCCCACTCTATACTCTGTCTTTGCTCTGCAATGTTTGCTATTTTGACTTTTGTATTCAGCACCCCAGCTACTTCACAGCCTTTCACATATAAAAACCAACAGATAAGAAGCCAGTAATCATACCTAGAGGAAATTGCATTGGTAAAAATCTAATTGGCAGTAAAAACAAGAAATACAAATAAAGAATGAATTTAATAGCCAGATAAATAAGACAGTATTTCTACCTTTTTCAAAGAGTAAGAATAAGATATAATTGAATCTGATAATTTGGAGGCTAAAATGCAAATAATAATTAAGAAAAATAAGGAAAGAAAGTAGTTTTAGAAATAATATATAAGTAAGCAATAAGAAAGAAATTATTGAAAGAAGTTCACATACACACCCACTCCCCCCCACACACACACATACACACACATACCCAGCCCTAACTCAATAGCTATCTCCTATTAAAAATGTCTTTTCTTCAATGGAATCCACTGGGAATACAAACTACTCTTAAGGCTATAACACGTATCATGTCTAGCAATAGATCAACAACAGAAAATGAACTCAATGTCATCTTTGAAGGGTCTTTTTGTTTGTTTTTGTCTGATAATGTTTTATTGAGACACTGTTTCTTTTGTTTTTTAAACTTACAGGTTCTTTGTGTATATATTATTGCTTCTAATTTTGTGTTTTTATGCAATTCCTGTGTGTGGAAAGATGTGTGTTACTTTATCCACTGCATCTATATATGTTTCTTGTGCTTCTTCTTTGTCATTTTTTCTTTAGTTTATGTCTTATTTCTACTTATTTATTGTTAATTTTGTTTTATTTCATTATTACTTTTAGATGCCTCTTTATTTATAAGACAGAAAGCATGTGGATTCAGATTGGAGAAGAGATAGGGAAAACTCTGAATTAGTTGGAGGAAGGTAAACCATAATCATAATGTAATATATGAAAGCAATCTATTTTCAATAAAAATAGCAGAAAACAAAAAATAGCAAATTGTTTTAAGTGAACAGCAAAGTTTTACATTTATATGTAATTTGTCGATAATTAAATAAAGCAAATTTAATAGTATGATTTAAGCAAAATGTTAGAATTTTTAAGTTTTTAAATTTATTCACTTCTTTGTGTGTGTCTGTATCTGTGTCTCTGCCTCCATTTCTCTGTCTCTGTCTAACTCTCTCTCTTTCTGTGTGTGTGTGTGTGTTTATGTGTGTGTGTGTGTGTGTGTGGTTGCATGGGTGTGCGTGTGTGTACATATGGTGCATATGTGAAGGTTGGAGGGCATTTTTCAAGAGTTGGTTCTCTCCATCTGCCATGGGCTCCAGGGATTTAATTCATGGGACCCTACTTGAGTTTCAAGCACTTTTACTGAAATTATCACCTCACTGGACCCCAAATCTTATCTTTCATAAATATTTTTTAACTTAAAAAGTAATATAAAGCTTTGGTACAAAGTTAAAAAAATCTGCATTATGTACACACTGACTAGAAGGGTACTTAGAGCGATGACAAGCCCTGTCACTCCGGTATATAATCAAGAACAATTTCCTAGTAGTTAAGTTCTATTATAGAAGAATAAAGACAATAAAATCATTATTCTTATAATACAGACAGGTAATACAATGTAAATACTAGCAGATGAAAACAGACATAAAGCACATTAATCCTAGCCATTTACAAACTAATAAAAATAAGAAGAGACTTAAACATGTTTCTTCAATGGAGATTATTTTAGAATGCATGACACTGCATAACATATAACATATGTCTTTAATCTTCGTTAAATGTATGAGCAACCCTTCATTTACATACAAAACAGTGACAATACTGCTACCTTTTCCAGCTGGAAGAACAGCATTGTGATCAAACCATAGAGCCAGGTAAGACATATAAAGCTTATATTAGCTCAAAACCATTTTTTGAAATTTTTATTTAAAAGTCCCAAATTTCATCCAATGGAAAATACCCACTTTTAGTTGGGAGAAAATTAATGTTCAGTGAATATCAATCAGATATGATGCCTATGTCTCAGAGAAATTTTGCCATATTTGAAGATATGTTTCCACTTGTTACAACTAGCAGTAAGTGCTAGAGAGCTGCTGGGTCCAGGGAGTAAAAAGCAATGTCCTCTAAATCTTAATATTGTTAAAGCAAAGAAGCCAATACTTCACTGCACAATGATAATTCAAAATTTATTCCTTGTTTTCTTCATTTATTCAGGTCTGTGTATAATATGCTAATATTTCCACTAATCTAAAATGTAAGTGAATTACAAAAACTTGTCTGGCACCCTGAGGTAAAGAAAAGTCCAGAGGTCACGGTGTCCCTTTAAGTAGAGAGCTTTACACTACTTCTGCAGTGAATTCCTCCCTTTTAGAGAGAGGGCTACACATTTATATTTATATAATATGTTGTGAATATCAAATAAAACAGAAAATACAAACAAGTAATTGGGAAAATGCTTCCTTTTGGATACATGTGTTACATAGATGTTCATTCATTGTTACCATGTCTTTCCTCATGCCTGGAGTCTGTCTAAAATCTTTCCAATCATTAAATAAGTGTCTTAAATAGTCTTAATAACAAGACCCAACCCATTGATCACATCTGAACTGTTTACTATTATAGAGTTCTTATTCTAGGACCTTTTAGCTGGAAACAAAAACTGAGAAAGTCAAAGAGAAAAAAGGTCAGCCAATAACTAGTTTTCCAGTCCTTTTTTATTTTTCTAATCATATGTCCACTGTGTATATGACGGCATCTCCTTTTCTCTCTGTGCAGTACAAACTCAGTTTGTACAGCCTGAGATAGTCCTTAAGTTCTAAAAATCTGCAATGATTTATTTCCCTGGCCTTTCTGCTGTTTATGCATGATTTCCCTAAAATAATTGAATTGAAAGTATTTAATTGATTTTTAACTATTGACCGGGAAATTTTTCTGTTTTAGGAAGGCTTGCTTAATTCTCTGAAAGGCAAGGGGAAAGAGATTTTGCCAATCAACCAGCTTTATCATTGTCATATGCATTAAGATTTCAAATATTTGTAAATGGATATCTTTGCCTCTGTGGCACAAAACAGAGAAGCAGAAATCGAGGGAGCCCTAGGTGGAAGATAAAATAAAACTAGGACTTTATGAGGCATGATTTAGTCCAGTAACAACAAATGCCATTAGCATTTACCATAAATGACATGCTAAAAGGGCTTAGTAGCCATGGACAACACACTTTCTCTCTTATGTGACTAACCACTCCCCTTTTCCATGATGTATACATGGAAACAAATCCAATAGGCAAATCTATAAGGAACTAGAACTTCCACACAGTAGAACTGGAGACTCAGAGTATAAATTGAGAAATGTTTCTTGGCCCACAGAACGTAACATGAAGACAAAACAAGTAAGCTCATAGCTTTACAATAAGATATCAGACAACACAGCGACCACCAAGATATAGCTTGAAAATAGCATAAAGTCATACATGTAGAGAAGTTTCCACCCAAGCCAAACTCAAAACAGTTTCTCTTAGAGAAGCCGCCTTGTAGGCAGCTGTGTATTATACTCAAAATGAATGAATGAGCTTCAGGCCTTTAAATTTTTCTGCTTTTTGACAATGTTATACACAGGCATCCTTTAAAGAATAGGCCTCAACCCTCTCTTATCTGGCATCAAGTCACAAAATCCCTAAGATACCAGTTACCACAAGTGTGATGGGCACAGCACATTTTTAAGACAGGGACAAGAGCCTCCTATGCTCTTCATCTGACTTTCTGAAGCTAACACTGAAGAAATTTTTATCCAGTTCTAAATTCAAAACTATGAAATTGGTGGGGGAGTCATTTAGCCTGTAGAAGTCATACATGTTTCTGATAGTAGAGGTGGATTTCAGCCAGATTACTTTGTGGCCCATAAACTGTAATTCCAGATTAAAAATATGTGAATCTCAATGCAGAGTCTGCAGGCTCAGGATCTAGAGAAACAAACAGCAAAGCATTTTTTTTCTTCCTCACAAAGCTCTAAATTGTCCTCTATCTCCATACCCACATGAAGAGACAGGAAAACTATGACTTGAGTTTGGCTCACAATGGTGATATGCTGGTCATATAAAGATGATTTTAAATTCTGCTTCAAATTCATACGTGCTGATAGAGATTAAAATGAATTATTGTAGCCAGGCAGTGGTGGCACACACCTTTAATCCCAGCACATGGGAGGCAGAGGCAGGCCTGGTCTACAGAGTGAGTTCCAGGACAGCCAGGGCTATACAGAGAAATCCTGACTCGAAAAAAATAAACAAACAAAAACAAAACAATCCAAACAAAACAAAACAAAACAAAACAAAGACAATGAATTATGGTATTTCATGGGCTGAAAGAAAAACTCATTATTCATGATAATTACTTAAGTCTTTGTTTAATGTCTACAAAAGTTTCCAAATGGCCTTAGTGTTGCTATTAATTTACTTAGCCAAGTGTAGAAAGTGTTATTTTTAATCAATTCCTACACCTTTTTAAATGAGTTGTTCCTTGTCTATTTTCTATATTAATTAATTAATTTCCCCCCTCACAAAATCCCTCCCCTTCTCCCTCACTTTTTTGGCTTTGATAGGGTGGAACACCTTTGGATATCCCTTCCACCCTGAATCATCAAGTCTTTGCAAGATTAGGTTCATCTTCTCCCACTGAAGCCAGACAGGGCAGCCCTGAGCTATTTATATGCCTCACGCCTCAGTCTGGCCCATGTGTGCCCTTTGGTTGATGGCTATCTCTGAGAGCTCCCAAGGTTCCAAGTTGGTTGACACTGTTGGTCTTCCTGACCCATTCAGGGCCTTTAATCTTTCCTCTAACTCTTCCATAAGTGTGCCTGACCTCTGTAAAATGTCTTCCCCATTTCAGGTCTCTGGGACTTCCTGGAAATTCCTCCCACCACCAACCCCCAGCAGCTGAAGATTTCCACTCATCCTCCCTGTCTCTCCTCACAACTGATCCTGCCTATTCCACTTCTCACGTCTGCCACCCAGGTTCCCTCTTCGATCTGCTTCCCTTTCCCCCTTCTAAGTGGTATTCAAGCATCCTCACTTGGGCCTTCCTTCTTGTTTAACTTCTTTCAGTCAGTGGGGTACATAATGAGTATTCGGTACTTTATGTATAATATCCACTCATCAGTGAGTACATACCATGCACATCTTTTTGTGTCTGAGGATGATCCTAAGGATGATATTTTTTAGTTCCATCTATTTTCCTGCAAAATTCCTCCTTGTTTTTAATAGCTGAATAATATTCTACTGTGTAAATGAACAACATTTTCTGTACAATTCTTCTGTTGAGAGACAGCTGGGTTCTTTCCAGTTTCTGACTACTACAAATAAACATATGGTACATGTGTCCATGTGGTATGTGGAGTATTTTGGGGGGTATATGCTCAGAACCAGTATAGATGGTTCTTTGGGTAGAATTATTTAGTTTTCTGAGAAATTGACAGATTAATTTCCAGAATAGTTGTACAAGTTTGCAATCCCACCAGCAACGGAGATATTGTTTCCCATTCGCCACATCCTCAACAGCATGTGCTGTTGCTTAAGTTTTTGATCTTAGACATTCTTATTGGTATAAGGTAGAAATTTAAAATCATTTTGATTCGAATTTCCCTTATGACTAAAGATGTTGAACTTTTCTTTAAGTTGCTTCTCAACCATTCTACATTTCTCTGTTGAGAATTGTGTTTAGTTGTGTAACCCTCCCCCACTCCATTGGGTTATTTGGGTTGTTGCTATGTTAACTTCTTGAGTTCTTCATACATTCTGGATATTAACCTGCTGTCAATTGTATGGCTAGTGAATATCTTTTCCCAATCTTTAGGCAGCCCTTTTGCCATATTGCCAGGGTTCTTTGCCTTAAAGAAGGTTTGCAGTTTCATGAGATCCCATTTATCAATTGTTGATCTTAGAGCTTGAGTCATTGGTGTTCTGATCAGGAAATAGTCTCCTGTACCAATATGTTCAAGGCTATTTTCCAAATATTCTTCTATGAGGTTTAGTGTATCTGGTTTTATTTTCAGGTCCTTAATCCACTTGGATGTGAGTTATGTACAGAGTGATAAATGTGGATCTATTTTCATTTTCCTACATGCAGAAATCCAGTTAAACCAGTACTATTTTTTGAAGATTCTTTCATTTTTCCATTGTATGATTTTGGATTCTTTGTTGAAAATCAAGTGTGCATAGGTGAGTGTGTTTGCTTCTGGACTTTAATTCTATTCTGTTGAACAATCTGTTTCTGTAACAATACCATGCAGTTTTTATCACTATTGCTCTATAGCTTGACGATGTGGATGGTGATTCCTCCAGGGGATTTTTTTCATTATTCAAGATTATTATTCATTTGCTTTGTTAGAGTTATGTAAAGATATTTTATATTATTTGTGGCATATTATTTCTGTCATTTCTTTCTCAGCCCATTTAACATTTGTATAAAGGAGGGCCACTGATTTTTTTGAATTAATTTTATATTCAGTCATTTTTCTGAAGTTGATTATCACCTGTAACAGTTCTCTGGGAGAGTTTTGAAGATTGATTATGTATTCTATCATATTGTCTGAGAATAGTGATATTTTGACTACTTACTCTCCAATTTGTATCCCCTTGATCTCCAGTTGTTTTCTTATTGCTATAGCTAGAACTTCAAGTACTATATTGAGTAGATAGGGAGAGTGTTGGCAGCACTTGTCCCTGATTTTAGTGGGATTGCAGTGTACCACTTCCTGTCTAACATCCTCTGTTTCTGTTCTGGAATTCTATGTCCAAATTTCCTATGATGACTCACTCTAAGATGACCTGATAACATCTTATTTTAATTTGTGGGTCCACACACACACACACACATACACACACAGAGACATAAAGACACATAGAAACACACACATACACACACACACACACACACACACACACACACACACACTCACCAAATATCCTGAAGTTCTTGGATTTCTTCATCATGCTTCCTTTCACCACTCAAGGCCTACTGTGTGAGCTGTCACCTATCATGCCTTTACTTAGTGCTTAATTATTTTGTTTTATTTAATGTCAGATGTCCTCAGCTGCTCTGACAAATTTTCACATTTGGATAAAAACCTTTCCTATGCCAAAATTTACCAATATGGTCTGAATTTATTTATTAGTGGCCACATACTTTTTACAAAAACATTTTATAACTTTTTTTGTATAAGTCAATCTAATAAATACTAATATATATACACATATAAGTGTGTATTCTATTCATTCTGTTTCTTTAAGGAAACCCAAGTAATATATTCTCCATTACTGATGATCTCCCTTTCTACTTGCATTTTTCCTGTTCTGAAATAATTGCTTCCCTTTCCACATCCATGTCTTACACTTTACTGAAAACTGAATTCTACAAATTGGAGACAGCATGATATTCTTTCTGAGTGTGACTTATTTTGCAACAATATGTGATATCCATTCCTAACAATTTTTCTCCACTGACATGTTTTTATCTTCTTTATGTAGAATGCCACTTGGTGTATATATGCACCTTATTTTTATTCGATTGTCTCTTGACTCTGTAACATGGCTATTTTGGGTAGTCAAGTGCATGGCTAAGAGATCTAGCTGTTATACAATTGTTGGTGATATTTAAATATTTTTTACTTAATGTTTTTTTTCTTTAATCCCATACCTGTTTCTTAAGTAGCCAGGAGCTGATTGGGCATATAGAGAAGTTATAGATGCTGTAGACTGCTTAAAATCATAGTCCCAGTTAATGACTTCTCTAGACATATCACTTATGCAAAATGAGACAAACTGATACATAAAATATAGTGTATGTAAATCTATATGCATAACTGTATTCAGCCATAAAAAGATAAAATTAGATTATCTGTAGTAAGACAAGTGGAATTGAGATCCAGTTTTTATGACTTTTAGATATGTACCCTGGGTTATTATACCTGAATCATACAAAGAGTCTTATTTGTCAGTATTTGTTACTTTTTATTAATGTTCACTTGCTAATGAGCCTGAAGTTGTTTGCATAGTTTGCTGAACTTAGCGAAAGCTTTATTTGCATATGCATCTGCACTCAGTAGCCAGGTTAAACAAGAGCTGGCTGGGTAGAATTACTTTTTCTAGAGCAATTTATATTCACTTTGTACTGAGCTTCATCTTCCAGCAGGCTGACGCAAGCATGCTTTTGAAGTGGTGATAAAATTTTAGGAAAGAAAATAGATATATACATACAGCTCCAGAAGAGTAGGCTCAGAAATATTACCTGACTTTTTCCAAAGTCTGTTGACTATGTTAACACATATCTGTCTATGTAATTCCACATGTATCCACATGAACAAAGACTTAATATGTGAGAACCTTTTTGAAGAATATATATATATATATATATATATATATATATATATATATACTCAACCCAGATAGTAAGTCCTACTTGAACACAGTAATCGTTCCACCAATACACAATTTGGTGAATCACTAAATTTTTGGGGGTCTATTAACAAGAATATGCTCTGTAGAAGAACGCAAATCGATTGATTCTCCTCTCTTCATACAAAGCTCAAGTCCAAGTGGATCAAGGACATCCACATAAAACCAAATACTATGAAATTAATAGAAGAGAAAGTAGGAAAGAGTCTCGAACACATGGGCACAGGGAAAATTTTCCTGAACAGAACATGAATGGCTTATGCTCTAGGATCAAAAATAGACAAATGGGACCTCATAAAATTGAAATGCTTCTGTAAGGCGAAGGATACTGTCAATAGGACAAAATGGCATTCAACAGATTGGGAAAATATGGTTACCAATGCTATATCCTATAGAGGGCTAATATCCAATATATACAAAGAACTCAAGAAGTTACATTCCAGAGAACAAAATAACCCTATTAAACAATGGGATATAGAGCTAAACAATATAATTCTCAACTGAGGAATATCGGATGGTTGAGAAGCACCTAAAGCAATGTTCAACATCTTTAGTCATCAGGGAAATGCAAATCAAAACAACCCTAAAATTCTACCTCATACAAGTCAGAATGGCTAAAATCAAAAACTAAGGTGACAGTAGATTCTGGCGAGGATGTGGAGAAAGAACACTCCACCATTTTTGGTGGAATCACAAGCTGGTACAACTACTCTGGAAATCAGTTTGGTGGTTCCTAAGAAAATTGGATACAGTACTACCTGAGGACCCAGTTGTACCACTCTTAGGTTTATAACCAAAAGTTTCTCCAACATGTAATAAGGACACATGCTCCACTATGTTCATAGCAGACTTATTTATAAAAGCCAGAAGCTTGAAAGAACCCAAATGTCCCTCAACAGAGGAACAGATACAGA
>JADRCD010227978.1:0-22020 GCA_019843815.1 Montemys delectorum
CCCATCTGGGTTGTTGCAAAATGGTCTGTTCCCTTTTATTGCCAATATTGGCATATTATCTTTTCTATTTAGGTGTTAAAGATTGTTACAACAATGGGGGGGGCAGTGTGCTTGTGCGTGCATGCTTGTGCGGACCAAAGATAGACATTGTGTGTCTTCCTCAACTGCTCTCCATGTTATTTTTTGAGACTGGGTCTCTCACTAAACCTGGATGACACTGGTTCAGCCCGACTGCCTGACCAGTGAGATCCAGGAACCCTTCTGAGCCTGTCTCCCCGGCACTAGGCTTACAGATGTACACCGTCATGCCCAGCTCTTTTTCATGGGTGCTGGGGGTCTAACACAAATCCTCAAGCCGGTGAGGCAAGCACTTTACTGCCTGAGTGAGCCATCTTCCACCTCAAGGTCTGCTTTTAATTGTGATGTTTAGTCTACTTTCATTGAACACTATTACCTTTGAACTTTTTATTTTGAAGTAACTTTAAACTTACAGAAATATTGGGGAAAAAAATAGGACAGAAAAACTTTACATGCCTTTTACTTAGTCTCCCCAGGATTAGCATCTCACCTGACAACTAACGTTGTTACTTTACACTGTTGTTGGTGAAACCTGGACCTTAATTCAATTTCCCAGATTTTTCCCAAATGTCTTTGTCTGGCTTCAAATCCAATAAAACTTCTCATACTAAACCCAGTGGTCATGACATCGTCATTGTCTCCTTCTCCTGCTTCTCCTTCGAGGTCTCCTTTCATAGCCTAGGCCAGCCTTAAACTCACAGTCCTGCTCTACCTCAGATCCCTGAATGCTAGGGTGACAGAAACCCACGGAATGCCTAGCACTTGGACATCCTTTTTTTTTTTTTAAAGCACCTATCTATCTCTATCTACCTACCTACCTACCTACCTACCTACCTACCTACCTACCTACCTACTTTTGGTGGGTGAGTATGTGCACCAGAGTATGCATTTGGAGGTCAGAGGACAATTTAACAGGAGTTGGTTCTCTCTTCCACCATGTGAGTCCTGGAGATAGAAAGCAAGTCATCAGGCTTGGCAGCAAGCGCCTTGGCCCACAGAGCCATCTAGCTAGCTCCTCTTGGGTCTTTTCTAACCTTCTCCTGTGTTCACTTCTTCAGTGTGGAGACACTGAACATCTAAACTAGAACGATTACACTGACCACCCCCGACTCCACTCTGCAAGCTGGGGATGGAACCTAGGGTCTTGCATGTATACCCGGCAAGCACTCTGTCCATGGGCTGTACCCTCAGCCCTTGCCCAAGCATGTCTGAAATCATATCTGGGTAGTGTTTCTCCATCAGTTTGGATTTGTATGGTGTTTCTCGGGATTCAAGCATAGTTATGCATTCTGTTCATAACAACACAGGTCACACTGGGGTGTTTGGTGTCAGTGTGTGCAGTACTGTGGTGCTGGCTTTTAATCATGTAATGGGGTTTTTCTATGGCTTAGTGCAAGTGTACCATGTTGCCTCTCACTTTCCATCCTTCCCCCTCTGATTTTCATCTCTGTGGTGCTTGCTCAGGGTTAACTGAACGCACCCTTAGCTCACACATCTTTGTAAACATGCTCTGTGATGTCACTAGCTCACAGCAGTGAGATTCCATTTCTGTCTTCCTGTCTTAGAATATCGTCATATCTTTATATCTAGATGTTAATATTTTTGCTTTGGCCAGCTGCCTTTCACTTTTGGAAAGCCTTCAGACCCTCACACTTAGCCAGGCGGTGGTGGCGCATGCCTTTAATCCCAGCACTTGGGAGTCAGAGGCAGAGGCAGGCATATTTCTGAGTTCGAGGCCAGCCTGCTCTACAGAGTAAGCTCCAGGACAGCCAGGACTACACAGAGAAACCCTGTCTCCAAAAACAAACAAACAAAACAGACCCTCACACTTTCGACTTTCACTCTGATTTGGACATCCATCCACTTGCAGCCTGTGAATATCCCTGTGGCTTGTGTCTACTGGAAAGTCTCTCAGCTTCATTTATCTGGAAACGTCTTTACTCCATTCCTGGATTGGGATAATTTTTCTGGACATAAAAATTATTACATTTTTTCAGCATTTTACTTATGCTATTTCAAATCTCTCTGCTTTTTTGCTGATAAGTTGATTGTCCTCAAAGTCATGTCTCCTGCATGTCCCTACCTGCTGCACCTCTATGGTGTATGTGTGTGTGTGTGTGTGTGTGTGTGTGTCTGCATGTGTACATGTGTACACATACATGCAGAGGCCAGAGGTCAATGTTGGGTGTCTTCCTTAATCTCTCTTCACCTTGCTTTTTTTTTTTTTTTTTCCCAGACAGAGTTTCTCTGTGTAGCCTTGGCTGTCCTGGAACTCACTCTGTAGATCAGGCTGGCCTCCAACTCAGAAATCTGCCTACCTCTGCCTCCCAAGTGCTGGGATTAAAGGCGTGCTCCACCACTGCTGAGCTTCACCTTACTTTTGAGACAGGGTTTTATTAAACTTTCCTATTGACTAAGCTGCTTGGCCAGTGAGCTCAGTGACCCACCTTGCCCCGACTTTGTAGCTCTGGTATTACCAGTGTGCACTGCTGAGCCTGACTTTTCTCTGTGGGTGTTGGAGAGACGACCTCCCTGTAGCAAGAACTTTACCAGCTGAGTTACCTACGAAGCCCCGGCTGCCTCGACTTTTAAGACTTTGTTTGTGCCGGGCGGTGGTGGTGCCCGCCTTTAATCCCAGCACTTGGGAGGCAGAGGCAGGCAGATTTCTGAGTTCAAGGCCAGCCTGGTCTACAGAGTGAGCTCTAGGACAGCCAGGGCTATACAGAGAAACCCTGTCTCCAAAAACAAACAAACAAACAAACAAAAAAAAAAGACTTTGTTTGTTTAAAGTTTTTATTTTAAATTTACTTTATGTGTGTGGGTATTTTGCCTGGAGAGATAGGAGAGGGTGTTGTTGGTTCCTCTGGAACTGGAGTTACAGATGACTGTGAGCTGCCATGTTGGGGCTGGGAAATGAACCTGGGTCCTCTGAAAGAGCAGTCAGTGCCCTTAACTGCTGAGCCATCTCTCCATCCCCAAAACTTGATTAATTTTTTAGTGGTTTATTCATGATGTATCCCAACATAGTTCTTTTTGTTTATAGCTCTTAAAGCTTTTTCCGTGTACAAGTTAGTGGGTTTTATTTGTTTGTTTTTATCAAAGTCATGAAAACTTTGCCAGTTATTTATGCAAGTATTTTTCTTCCCCATTTATATCCTCTGATCCTAATACTTTAACTACAATAAATGTGTTGATTCTTTCACACTGGTTCTTAAAATTTAATTTCTTTCTGTGTATTTGGGAGAGATGGTTGTGTGTGCACATGTCTGCACATGTATAGACATATATGCACATGCATGCATAAGTATGCACATGTATGCACATGCATGTGGAGGCCAGAGATTGACCCTGAGTCTCTTTTTTTTATTTTTGAGACAGTGTCTCTCACTGAACCTGGACCTCACTGACTCAGCTAACCTGGCTGGCCAGTGAGCCTTGGGAAACTTCTGTCTCCACTTCCCCAGCTGGAATAACAGGAGCTCAATGTTGCCTGCCCACCCTGGCTCCCACACACCCCCAGCTGGGATAACAGGAGCTTGATGTCACCCAGCCCCCACCCCCAGCTGTCTTGCCTAGATGCTGAAGATGGGAGTTTTTCTGCTAGGCTTCAAACACTTTACTGTCTGTGTTAACCCTCAGCCCATCTTATGATGATCTGTGCATGCTAGGCAATGTGTTCATCTATCTGTTTGTGGATTCTGGGATTTGGTTAAGCCTAGTGGTGCAGCTGCTCAGGATGCTGAGGCAGGAGGATTGCAAGTTTCAAACTACCCTGAGCAACTTAGTGAGACTCATCATAGAATAAATTCTAAACAACCAAGGCTTGCCTGACATGATTAAGGACCTTGTTCTGCAGTAATGAAAGAGCAGAGACAAAGCGAACCTCTGGCTTTATTAGCTCTTTTTGGGTGGTTTTTCTTTTTGGGTGGCTTTTTTTTTTTTTGGCTGACAGCTTAACTGCTGGCTCATCGCTCTGCCCGTGTGGCCTGCTCTGACCCTTTGCCACTGTTGATCTGTAAAGAGCACAAGCATCCATCAACTCAACAGGACACAATGCCCATCTCCTTTACAGATCGAATCAGGGCTTGGTTTTACTGTTTCCTCTCTTTGTGTGCAAATAATCTTCCAGGTTGTTCCAGAATGCTCGCCCAGTAGTCATCTTTTCACCAACTGATGGACGTTGGTGTTGTTTCTGCTTTTGGCTATTGTGAGCAAGGTTGCTGGCAATATGTGTATATAAATTTTTGTGTCGGGGAGATACCCAGGAGTACAATCACTGGGTGGGGCACATGCTGCTCTGTGCCTAAACTTTCCGGGAAATAGTAGACCGTATTTCCAAAAGGCTGCAGCCTTTTCCCATGAATAGTGTGTGGATTCTAATTTAGCCACACCCTTGTTACCATTTGTGAATCTTAGCCACCATAAGGGGTATGTGCTTTGATACAATGTGTAAACCGTGTTCCCAAAAGGTCCGTGTTAAAGACTTGTCCCCCAGACTCTTCTGCAACGAACATGCTTTGGCCCTTTGGGACATGGGACCTTGTGAGAGATTCTTCTGTCATTAGTGGTGTGGGTAAGCAATTTTAGGACTAAGCCTGACCTGTCTCTAGTTCTGCTTGTAGCTTGTAAGATGAATAGTTTGCTCTGCCCTGTACTCCTGCCCCTGTGTGGAGCCATTACCAAAGGCTTATAGCAGTGGGGGCTGCTCTTGCTCTGGTATCTTTAGAACCATGAGCTCAACTAACCTTTTCACTTTGTAAGTTAATTGCAACTGGAATTTTATTGTAATACTAGGAAGCTGCCCATGCCCCCTTGGATTCGTGTGTAAAGCTGTAGTCGTCTTGTGACTATATTTGATTTGTTTTGTTTTGTTGAGTTAGAATCTCACTATATAGCACTGGATGGCCTGGAACTCAGAAATGTAGACCTGATGGCCTTGAACTCACAGGCCTCCTGAATGCTGGGATTAAAGAGATGTGCCACCATGCAAGGCCAGTGTGACTATATTTGGAGTTTGGGGGAGGTAACAGGTTAGCTGATGCAATAGAGGTGGGCCCTGCTCGGGGTTGGTTGTGGTTTGAGTCCTTCCAGGGTCGTGTGATAGAAATCTGGTCTTCTGTGTGACCACCGTGGGATGTGGGGACCGTGGACCGTACCACAAGAGGAACTGACAGGGAACTGGCAAGGTAGAGCATGACCAAAGTCCAGAAATCTCAAAAATTGAGATTAGAATACCATACGGAGGCTGGCAGGAGTAGAGCCAACTCCTGTCTTGTTTCCATGCCTGCCTTAGAGCATGTAACCCAGAGACCCCACACTGGGTGGTCACCAGTAGTCAGTCATGGACCACAGAACCTGGAATGCCTCTCCACGCTGATGAGGCATCTCAGTACCTTAACTTTCAACCAGTGACCATTTTTCACCCTGGATATTCTCACCCCCAAAACAATATAACCCTTGGTTCACCCTGGATGAACTATATGTGTTCAAACTCACCCCTAGTAAAGAAATACAAACAAACCAAGATTGTCTCAGACAGACAGACCAGAGAAGGCCTTCGATTTAAAGAGCCATAACCAACCTGCCGGGGATCCTGCTTGTCTAAGCTGGTACCACAGTGGGAGGTGGTAGAACTTTAGTAGGTATAGCCTAGCATAGGGTAATCATGCCATTAAGGTATATACTCCCCAGGCATACCACCCAGAATGACTGACAAGGCCAGGGGGTCCTCACAAAGGCCGAAGGGATGGGCTCAATTGATCTTGGTCTTTAATTCTATGAAACAATGAACCAAGTAAGTAATTTTCTTTATACACCACCCAGCCTTTGGTATTCTGTTATAGTAATGGAAATTGGACTCTTAGAAACATTATGCTGGGATTGGTGCTCTGATTAAAAGCACCCCCTGTCTTTCTTTCTCCCTCTTGTTCTGTCTGCCTCTCCCTCTCTGCTGTGGGAGTGGTCAGAAGAGGGCATTGGATTTCCTGGAACTGGAGTTATAGGTTGTTTGTGAGCTGCCGTGTGGTTGCTAGAACTGAACCCTACTTAGTTTTCTGCAGAAGCAGCGAGTGTTCTTAAGTACTGAGTCTTCAGTGAGCGACCATCCATAAGCCAGTAGGAGAGCCCTTACCAGAACCTGACCATGCAGACATCCCTGACTTTGTGCTGCCAATCTCCAGAAATAGGAAAAAATAATATTTTGTAAGTATGGCAGCCTGAGCAGGTAGGGCATGGTTTTGCTTTGATACACATCTCCCACAAATGGTTAATGAGGACTGGTGCATGTAGCTTGGTGTAGAGTGTATGGGTTCCATCCTCAGCACCACACACACACACACACACACACACACACACACCCTCCGTCCCTTCTGGCTAATGGCGTTGCGTCTTTTCTGGGGCTAGCGGCCTCTTATACATCTTCTTTGGAGAAGTGTCTATTCAGATCTGCCTGCTGTATAGTGGCGGGTGTTTGTCTTATTACGGAGACATCAGGTATACGATTGGTAAGAGCCTCTTCTGAGGCTCCCAAGTTACTTATTTTGGGTTCATTGTTCAACTGAAGACAAGTTCTGCTTCCTCAGCTGTTGATGACAGGGGAAACAACCTGCGGGGACTTGGAAAATCAGATCAGATCCAGCATGATAAATTAGCAAAATGTGAATTTTCCCATGTTCATAGAACTTAATGTTTTCTCATAAGTAGGAAAAAATATATATGTATATACATTCATTGGCATCCTTGAGGTTTCTAGAAGCCTGGGACTTCCCTTTGGGACCGATCTATTGGGCTAGCTGATGGTGCTTGAATGAGGCTCTTGTCAGGGCCAGGGTCTCAGGTACGTTCAGAATACACAGCAGTGGTGGCTTACACCCTTAGCATCTTTCCACAGGTTTAGAAGGCTAGGGAAGAGTGAAAAATCCTTCAAATATAAAACCAAGATCTTCGCAATAGAAACAAGCATCATTTTATACAGTGGCAACTCTGCTCCTTAACATAAAATAGTGCAGACTAGCCCATGGCGTTTGTGGTTGTTAGTTGTGGTTTAGGGTGCTGAGGCAGAACCCAGGCCAGTGTATGGGCATGTTAGAATATTCTGCAGCAGAGCTGTACCCCAAGTCCTTGATATGCCTCTCCTAAAGAAATGCAAAATAAATTTAGTTCTGAACTTCATGGCACCCCGTAAGATGGGAGCCTGCCTGAGGTCACTCAAGTTTCTAACAGACTCACACTACGCAGTCTGAAGATCGTCTCTGGCATCCCGTTTTAGTAACAGGCTTGTCACCGAGTGGTGAGTCACACCTGTGCCAGGTTGCAGGTTTGTTTGTGGAATACATTTTCCTACACCAGTTGACAACTGTATACAAGTGTTTGCATATGTATGTGACACATGCATATTGCTCCCGTCTGCCATTTGTCTGTCCAATAGTCTTGAGGTGGACAAGCCCCAGTGTGATAGTGTCTGGACTTAGGAACTAGCCTCAGGGTGGCAGAGACCTCTCAGGAGTAGTCATTTGCCTGGGGTTCATATGCATGACCATCTCACTGAGTGATGTGAGGCTCAAATGAAGTTCTGGATCAGAGGGCATCTGGGCACTGCAGTCCCCTCTGCTCGTCTCCCTATATTGCCCTCCAGAGATGACCATGCCATTGTACTTCAGGAGGGGAGAAGACTGCCAGGCTAGAGCTGCTGATCTTGTGTGTACAGGGCAACAGGCTACTGTACTAGGAGCCAGAGAGACTTCTCATCTATCTTTGGTTATCCACATGTTGGGATTCTGAGCCCTGGGTTGTTTTACACAGCTCTGGCTTATGTGGAACCCATGCCTTCTGAGGTCTGTGAGTCTCGTGTTCTAAACTTGCTACATTTCAGGCTTGAGGGTCAGTTGCACTGCAGAATGGCAGACCAACTTCTCCTGTAGGCTTCTCCTGCCCACACCCTCAGGGGATGCATTTGCTGTCAGCCACCCAGTGCTCAGCATATACGGGTATCCTGAGGTCTTGGCCTCAAGAGGGCACACAAGGTGAGATCATTTAATACATTCCTGTGGGATCTGCATTCGCTCCAGCCGACTTGATGCTTTCTGGAGAGGAGAAATAAAAGGCCTTTTTAGGACAGATAACTGGGCAGTGTGGCTCACACCCACATCATACACTAAATGTAGATGTGGGGACTTTCCCTGGATCTGGCTGTTAGAAAAGAAGTGAAATCTGTGCCTTGGGATGCTGTGGCCAGGACACGGTGTATTGCCTTCAGCTACTGCCAAAGCATTCCTGCCTGATAGTCATGACTGATACTTTGTTTCCAGTCAGTGGCTCCACCCATTGTCTTCCCAGACACCAAAGCTTTGTCAGGTGCCAGGCAGGAGTTCCACCCACTGCTACTCTTGCTTCTGTAACACTTGTGGTTAGCCAATAGCAGCCACTGGCCCTAGCCCTATGTTGAAGAGAGCCCTATTTGGGTAGATGAAAACCAGCGCCCCTCAGTGGAGCTTCCCCAGATGCCCCTGGGCACTGCATATGGGATCTTGAGAGGTCTAGATGGCCAGGAGCAGCTTGTGCATATGGGATTTGGCTACTCTTGGCCACCTTTGTCCAGCCTGCCCCATCAACCATCCTTTCTTTCTTCCTTTTCGCTTGGTACTGTTTCCTTTCCATCCTGTTGAGTGAGGGAGATCTGGCCACATACATGCACACAATGCCTGCACTCATGGGAGTGCCAGTGGCCAAGATGCTGTAACAATTGGGCACCTTTGCACAGGCTGTTTAATGTGTGACTCTGAGTGGTGTGACGGGATTCTCTGACACAATCAAGGCCTAGCCTAGCCTTTTGCCTTCAGAGAGTTGACATCTATACACAAGAAGTTTTAAAGAGCAGAGAGAGCTCTGATAGATACAAGCCAGAGCCTCTTACCAGCCAAAGCCTTGGGCATTCACTAACTTCTGAGCCTCAGTGTCCTTGTCTCTAGAGGAAGTTTTGAGAATTCACTTCTGAGAATTTGGGAGGCTATTTAAGAATGGGACAGTTTTCTTTCAACTCTAGTGTATCATCGTTCCAAATGGGAACTAAGTTATAAGGACCCAAGTAGTTCTTCTGCAGTGATGGAGTGTACCCATCGCTACAGGGCTACACAGGCAGTAGGTAGGAGCTCCCCATAGAGCTGAATGGAGCTCATCAATACTTTATGTTTGGCCTTGCTACTTAATAAATGAGATTTCTAGTTACTTCTTTCAGCCTGGAGACTCCACCCATGTAAAAATAAAACTTCTGAGATAGTAGAGGCAACAGCCCAGAGTCCTTCGACTGGAAGAGGCCTTTGGGGCCGTGCTCTGTCTGATTTTGTTTTGTTCTCTTGCTGTCCAGGATGTTGTCTAACTCATGAGCTCAAGTGACCTTTTGCCTCGGTCTTTCAACTAGCTAGGGGCTACAGGCTGCGTTATACTTTTATTTTCTATACTGCAATGTAAGTCAAGAAATACCAGTTACCTATCAGACTGTGCCTTTGATGGGGGCTGGAAACATGGCACAGTGGTCAAAAGCACTGGCTGCTCTTACAGATCCCAGCACCCATGTTGGCCATCAATCCATAATTCCAGTTCCAGAGGATCCTATTGCCCTTTCCTGACTTCCTGACCTCCATAGTACCAGGTATACATGTGGTCCACACACATAAGGCAAAACATCTCTCTCTCTCTCTCTCTCTCTCTCTCTCTCTCTCTCTCTCTCACACACACACACACACACACACACACACACACACATTTTTTTAAGGATTGTCCTTTTAAAAATAGGTTAATCAGGCCAGGTGCACACCTTTGATCCCAGCATTTGGGAGACAGAGACAGGCAGATCGCTGAGAATTCGAGGCCAGCCTGGTCTACAGAGTAAGTTCCAGGACAGCCAGGGCTACACAGAGAAACCCTGTCTCAGAAAAAGGAGAATAAATTAGTCACACAGCCTTGTGATTGGCTTCACTCGTTCCTAGGGTTCTCCATTTCTCTTGGCTGCCGGGATATTATTGTTCATAGGATGGGACCCAGCTTCATCTGCCTATAGAGATTGTCCTCTCTTGGGTTCCATGAAACTTTTGGTTGTTGCTTTGCAGAAAAATATGGAGTTAGGATTGTTCTGATTATAAATTTGGCTCATTGGTGTATGCTTTATATGGCTCTGTTTCCTTGCCTTCTGTGAACCAGTGAGACTTTAAACACTGAACCATGGTGTCTTTCAACAATTAAAGCCAGCCTGGATAGCAGCAGCCATGTGTTACTTATTGAAGTAAGTCTATAAACCTATGACCAAGTTCTGTCACTGGGGACAATACAGGTCTGTGCTCCGGTGATTTGTCTGACAACGCTGAATTTGCATTCTGTGATGAAGTGTGTGTCTCCCTGCCATCTAGGATGTCAGCCCTGGCTGGCACAGCGCCTTCTGAAGACTAAGGCTTCATCAAGCACTGTGAGAGTGAGTCCAGGTTCTCTCTCTCTGATGCTTCTGACTGGTCCCTGGTCTCTTCCATATTCATGTGGGAACATCTGGAGTGAGTTTGTGAGGATTTACCCACCCAGAGAGTGAGAGCTGAATAGCCCAGGTTTCAGACCATTGCAGGGGCAGGTGTAAGACCTGCTTCCGACATGAAATGTCGCTGTGGCTTGAGGACTGGTGGACTCCAACCTGGTCCCAACACTTGTGAGAACAGACTAGGAACTGCTGGATTGAAGGGAGGGTATATGGAATTGCTTGAGGACATGATGAGTCTGATGTGGTGTGTCTGTCAGGAAGAGGTAAACAGGACAGCAAATGTCATCAGGGAAGTTTGGCCATGAAGGATAGAAACTGGGTCATAACTTGAGGGAAAGTAGAGGCAAAAGGACACTGGGAGGTGGGATAGAAAAGGGCACAGACGCCCGACAGGAGTGTGATAAGAAGGGAAGGCAGACGGCGCACTGAAACCTGTAGTCGGTCACACTAAGTGGTGAGTTACATTTCCTCTGCCTTTTGCACTGCGCAAGACTATCTGGATCTCCTCTTCGCTGGTCTTGAGGCTATGCTACGCTTCTTGAAAATATTACTTTTATTTTTGATTAGCATACACATAGTGTATACATTATTGGGGTCCTTTATCATCCTTACCCAACTTTCCAGCCCTCGAAGAATCACTAGGAATCACTAGTCTGTATTCAGGTCATCACCTTTGAACTTCCACACATGCGAGAGGTTGAGAAGCGTGTGTCTTTCGTGTTTCCACTAGTTCACCTAACGTAATCGTTCACCTCCAGGCCCACCCGTGTAAATGCTAAGGGCTTCAGTCTTCTTTGTGGCTGGATAACAACAGTCCGAGGTGCATAGCTGTTGTCTGCCATGCTTCCGCGCTGGATCCTCCCGACTTTTGCCTAATCCACTCCCCAAGGTCCCTTCTCATGGCCCCTGTGGCCCTGAGGAAACAGGCTCCTCACCACAGAGGAAGGAGCTTCCTGTGCCCCCTTCACCATTGCCATCCGCTCTTCCCCTCTCAGGCCATCATCTTGTTAGGATGAGTGTCAGCACATCTGTATTGCCCACTCCCGTTACACTTTATTATTAGTCCCAGCTTCGTGGTGTAGTCTTTGTCCACAAAGCGGCAGGTTTTAGGGCTGAGGCTGGGATCATGTAATCCAGCGCAGTTCAACCCTCACCCCTCTCTTCAGGCTGGTAGGTATTTAGTGACTAATTATTAATTAGTGTGATCAAAATGTTTGAGAAATGATGATTTTGGCCAAATTAAAGAGACATTTTCTTTGCTTACCACAGAGATTTGATGTGTTTCTACACAATGTGAACCGCTCCCCACACACTTCTTAACTATGGAGACCTCTTTACTCAACGTAAGTGGCTAAGATGATCCACTGCCAGGCTAGAGGTGGGTAAACTCCAGAGCTGAGGCTCTGATGCCACCCAAGTGGCTGTTGCTACAGCAGTCATGTTTGAGAGCCTTTGGCTCTGCTGTGGACCACTGTATAAGGAAAAGTGTTCTGTACTTTCCCAACTGGAAAATAAGAATTGATACATAATCCAGCGAGGTCAGAGTTGGCACAATATGTATACCACAGGCATTGTAATACCAGCACATCCTTGAGAGAGGATATTCTATGCCCTTCCTAATTCTGCTCCTTTTCCCTCACCTCTCACGTAAATCTGGCATCAGAGCCTCAAAGAACTGTTTGTTTCTTTCTGAACAAGATGCCTGAATTGGCATGCTTGTGGCTGCTGCCCATGGCCTGTAGCTGTGTGCAGTGCCCCTTCACACATGCAGTCTTGTGACAGCATTCTGCAGGGTTCTGTGATCCTGCCCCCACCCTCCATGACCATGTGACAGGCTCCTCCAAGCTCCCAACGATGCTCACACATATAACTTCTTATAGAAAACCTTGCACATTTCTGTAGCTGTCTGGTGTAAACATGCTCGGGCTATTTAAAAAGAACCTTTCTATTTATCACCGTGCCCAAGGCAGCTCTGGGTGAATTTGTATCAGATGAGCACATCCTCTCTGATGGAGCTGTCAGGCAGGAACACTGCCACGTGGGGAATCCACGCAGATTCAGGACAGTTGGCCTTTGAGGAGGGACTCCGAAGAAACCACAGATTGACAGTAAGAGGGAAAGCTCTGCCAGATGCCCAGGGGCGGGGCAGTGAGAACAGAGGCCCAACAGGGAAAATATGCAGGAAACCCATGAGGAGTGTTGGGGGGGGGGGACTCTCAGCAGAGGCTCAAAGGAGAGGGCCATCTCACAGGAAACCACCGGCAGGAAGGTGTACGGGGTGTGCAGGGAGGTCCTGGCAGGCTCAGAGTCATGGTGCCCATCTGGCTTGCAGCTGCCCAGGGTGCTGGAACTAGATCTTCACTCAGATGCCTGTTCCATGCCTATGCCAAACACTAGCTGGCTCTCAAACACCTAAATGAGTCCCAGCCTGGAGCCCCAGTCTAGAAAATACACTCATTCAAGCCCAGCCACCCCTCTGCAGCCAAAGGACTTGGGATGTGATGAGCCATGACTCTGATCATCCTGATGCAGACCTGGGGTGCTGAGAGGCTCTGGAGGCAGTGTAGAGTGGATTCGAACTCTGTTCTATCCTGACTAACATGCTGGGCATGTCACCAACCCTGATAAGTTCCACTTTGCCATCTGTTACCTAGAAAGAAGAGAATTTCACACAGCAGCCTGAAGGGTGTAAAATGAATCTAGAACACTTTCCTGCTGGCAGTGCTACACCAGAGTGGATCTCCTATGGGATGGAGTTGCCAGCACTCTTTCTTTTCATTGCTTATTCTTAAATTTTCTGCAAATGCATGTGTAGCAAAGTAAAACCCAAATGTTACAAGTAAAGATGCAAATACTAAGAAATTGCAATAAGAATCTTGAAAATTAGAATATGTGAAATAGCAGCTTATTACCTGGTCTCTTTGAATTTGACATGGACTTATTATGTGGCAAAGAATCATTGGATTTTCTCGTACCTTTTCTGTATATAAAAGGGATGTTTAGAATGCTACCTATCAAGACAAATTTGCCAACAGTACAATAACACTTAACAACATGTGTGAGACCCTAAGTTCCATCTCCAAGAGTGGGAAAAAACCATTAAGCTGAGCATGGTTGATCATACCTAGAGTTCTAGCACCATCACTTAACAGGTGGGGACAGGAAGATCAGGAGTACAACGTCATCCTCAGCTAGATAGCAAGGTGTGTGTGTGTGTGTGTGTGTGTGTGTGTGTGAGTGTGTGTGTGTGTGTGTGTGTGTGAGTGTGTGTGAGTGTGTGTGTGTGTATGCATGAGAGAGTGAGAGTGAGAGAGAGAGAGAGAGAGAGAGAGGAGAGAGAGAGAGAGAGAAGAGAGAGAGAGAGAGAGCAAGCGCATGTTGATATGTTGTAGTTTCCCTGGTAGCAGTCTGGTGATATCATTTCCCAAACACTAGGAAAATTCTCTCTGCTTCATTGTTTCACACTGCAGTGTAAAATCCCATTACCTACAACATAACTATTAAACAAGGTCTGAAAGCCAGGGGAGGAGTTTCATGATTACAATTCCAGCACTCAGGAGGATGAAGAGTTCAGGGCCAGCCTGGGCTACATAACAAGATCCTGTTTGGGGGGAAAAAATGGAGAAGAACTAGAACTAAGCCCATTAAAATCAGGAACAAGATAAGGCTCTCCATGATCCCCACTCTTTTTCAATATGGTGCTCGAAGTACTAGACAAAGCAGTAAGATAAGAAAAGGAAATTAAGCAGATACAAATAGAAGTCAAATTATCCCTAATTGAAGTTGATATGACAGAATATATGAGACTCTCAAAACTCTACTAGAAAACTTCTAGAAAAGATCAATGATTTCAGTGGCAGGATACTAAACCAACCTTCAACCTCTTTTATAAGGGGATAATTTCATTTAAAAGAGCAGAGCACTCATGGCTTAGTCTGTTGCATGTAATTTTTAAAACACACTATTGTCTTTGTCTGTGACCTTAGACTGTACTCTGACCTCTCCGGTTCCCTTTGCTCCATCCATCTGGCTTAGCTCAGGATCCATTGCAACCATCCCCCAACCTGGGAGAGGCAGAAGCTGATGTTCAAGCTCATTCAGCTTCTCTTTTGTTCCTCCCAGCTAGCTCCCCACCAGGCCACCAGCTATGGAGACCCTAGAGCTGCTGCCTTCACTCTGGCCCCTCCCGGTTCCCTTTTGTTTACCAACCAGACTTCTATCTTTACCCAGCTTTGCTCTAAGGAATGAAAAACACTCAGACAGCTTTATTATTTTAGAACTTGCCAGATAGCACATTTTCTGGGTGCAGAATCTCTTGCCCTAACCTCACAGCTAGCCTGCGTAAGCCAGTCTTTGTCGACCTCTTTGGCTGTCCCCCAGTGGTGGGGGCTGCTGGTTCTAGCTTCCCCAAGGTCTTACGTGGTTGTTTCATGCTTCTCCTTCCAAGGCCTGGCTGAAGAGCCCCTTCTCTTTCACTGCATCTCCCCTCTTCCTGAGACCCGGAAGTTCTACCTTTACCCTTTGCCCAGCAATTGGCTCCTGCCTTCTTTATTGACCAAATCAAGAACAAATTAGAGAAGCAGCACCTCCCCCTACACGTCACCTTTTTGGTCCAATGAAAAATTTTTTAAAAATTGAACTAAAACATAACAAAATAAATTATATAGAGTGTGAGGTACAAAGGACATTTTAGTCTATCCATTTGTCAATTAGACAAAGTACTCTGCCATATTTCCTAACTGAAGGAATTATGAGTCTATCCTTGGATTATGTTTAGATTTTAGCTATAATGTCATCTGAAAACTTTCATCCACTCTATAAACTCTCTCTCAATGTTTAATAACTTGAGTTTGATTATGAGACTAAACATTCTTTAATCCCATCAGAAATCTGAGAATGACTAAATATTTCTTAAAAATATAGGAAGCGCAAAAATAGCTTCTGAAACTTAATCAATTTTGTAGAGATGATTGATTATTTGGACAGTCCCCCATTCTATAAAACCTAGGAAACAAAACCTAGATCATCTCTCTGACAGACTTACAATGTAGAATTAGTTGAAGGGCCACTGACCCTGTGTCAGCAACGTCAACAGTCCATTATTCTGTAAAATGTGTCCTTTGGGCAGTATTGTCTGTTGATGAAATGGGCAATTTCTACCCATTGGCTGCCTTGCCACGATAAGTAACCTTGTCTGGAGGTGAAGATGCTCAACATCTTCTCTGGACTAAGAAGGGGTTGTTGTCTGGAGCAGGTATATCTCATTGTCAAATGATTAAATGACATTAAATAGCCTATTTTATAGATTTTTGACATTTTTGAAGATATATATGGTAATCTGAACTGCTAAACTTTGATTATTTTCAGCTATTTTTAATTTAAATATATTGAAAACATCCTTTTGTAACTAAATTAGAAATCTAACATGACTATTGAGTTTGCTATCTAGCCCTTACATCACATTGTTCAATCATTTGAAAACAGTTTGTAGTAACAGTCATAGAAAGATTAGGTCTAAGCTTTGTATTTCTAAATATGTTGTATATCATGATGCCTATCTAAGGGTAACAGTATTAATCTCAATTTTTGTATCAATATAAGAAATTTATATCAATTAAAACCATAAATCTGTATCAAAATTAATTTTGTACCAATATAAGAAAATATAATTTTAATTTTGTAACAACTATAAAGGTTTTTATCAATTAAAATTATGGTTACATAAACAACCCCATCCATCTATTTCCTCCCTGTTCAAAATTATTACCATTCTCAAATTTCCTTGAATGGCAACCTTTTTATAATTTGTAAAATAACCATTACCAGACCCCCCAAACCCAGAGAATTTGGCTGACAACTCTCCATAACTTCTTTTGGTGATGAAAAGTCTTTAAAGGGGAGGAGAGGAGTAGGAAAATTAGCAGATTTGGTTAGGCCTTGAGAAAGCCAATCCAACAATTGTTATCCTGTCTCAGATGCTTAGAAGGCTCAGGGCTTGACTGAAGTTCTGACTGGATCCGTCTGAAGGTTGAAAGAGGAAAGATGATCTGGAATCCATGCCACCGGGAGTCCAAGCCAGCCAGTGCAGCATCTCTAAGGATGATCTCAACAAAGCTGTACACTCTGCAATATACAAGTCTCAAGACAGATTTAAGTACCATCAAGATATCTGTATGGATTGTGTTGGTCTGGGTAGGATGTATAGACTAGTTAGGGATGAAATTCTGCTCCTTCTTTGAGCATGTGAAAGACAGCTGTCCTTTTTATGAGCCAATTTTAGTAATAATCAATCATAAGTCTTCATTCATGTCATGTGAAGGATGGCATGGAGAATCTTTACCTGTCTCATTTGATTCTCTTGAATTTTTCTAGTTCTTCAGGGGTCTCCCCCTGTCATATCTGATATATATAACTCTGGAAGGGGTCCAGAACCTAATCTCTTTTTCTGTCAACACAAATGTAGAGCCTTTCTCCCAAAATAGCATGTCCTTGAGCCAGTAACCAGAAAAATCTTTAGTTTGACCTCTCTCCCAGAGGAATAATAATATAACAACAAAACTCAAAATCACACCCATTTTGATAATTAAAACAATTTAAAACAAATAAACTAAACAAATATTGTATGAGTCTATTTTTAGACTTGTTATTTGTCACGTCAGGAATATTTAACCCAAAATTCTTTGGAATCAAAGAATTTGAGTTATCTTGTAAGATTTTTATAAATTTCTTTAAAGCATTATCTTTTGTTTATTGTATAACTTTATTTTTAGGCTTTTCTTTAATCTGTCATGTCAGGAATATTTAACTTAGAGTTCTCATGGAGCCCATGTTTGAAGAATTTGAGTACTCTTGTAAGATTTTTTTAAAGCCTCTCTAAAGTATTTTTATATTTAATCTAGCCTAAATCTGTTGTTGGAGACAGTAGCCTTTTTTTTTTCTTTCTCTTTTTCTTTTTTTCTTTCTCTCTTTCTTTCTTTCTCTCTCTCTCTCTCTGTCTCTTTCTTTCTTTCTTTCTTTCTTTCTTTCTTTCTTTCTTTCTTTTTTTTTGTCTTTCTCTAGTTTATAGCAGAGGACTCACTCTATCTGTATGCTGAGGCTCCCCTGAGTTTTGTTTAAGGTTTTCATGCTTGAGCCATCCATGGGCTAAGCTGGATGGAGCAAGGAGAACCGGGAGTGGTCAGAGCACAGGCCAAGGTCACAGACAAAGACAGAATGTGTTTTTTAAAATTACACTCAACAGATGGCACCCAACTTCGGTACCTGATTTTCTGCATAAAACCAAGCATTAAAATCTGCCTTTCTGGCCGGGCAGTGGTAGCATATGCCTTTAATCCCAGCACTTGGGAGGCAGAGGCAGGCGGATTTCTGAGTTCTGGTCTACAGAGTGAGTTCCATGACAGCCAGGGTTATACAGAGAAACCCTGTCTGGAAAAACCAAAATAAAATAAAATAATTTAAAAATTTTTTAAAAATCTGCCTTTCTGAGCCTCTTTCTTAGAGAATGGGATATTCTACTATGGTAGTTTATGTTGATTACCAATTGAATATAGACTCACCCTGGAAACAGCTTTGGGCACAGCTGTGGTAGATTTTCTAGACTAGGTTAATTAGGTGGGATGCCCACTAAGTGCTGGGCTACATAAGTAAAAAGCCAGCTGAGCAGCAGCATTCATTGGTTTCTCTTACATGCAATGTGATGAACTATCTCAAGCCTTTGCTGCTGTGATTTCCTCCCCAGGATGGATTGTATCCCCTTAAAATGTAAACAAAATTAAGTTCTCTTCCCTTAAGTCTGTCCTTATGAGATATTTATCAGGCAACAAGGAAAGAAACTAATCCAGAAAATTGGTACCAAGAGTGGGGTTGTTGATGTGATAGACTTGGCCATGTGTGCTCAGGTCTCTGGAACTGGTTTGCAGAAGAAATAATAGGAAGATTTGCAACTGTAGGCTACAAAAGCCTCACTATAGTTCAAACATGGATGGACCATTCTGATGGGTGATTAGAAGACGAGTGCTGAGAAAAGCACACATAGTGGAAGCCCGAATTGTGAGGT
This sequence comes from Montemys delectorum, assembly GCA_019843815.1. Classification (NCBI taxonomy): domain Eukaryota; kingdom Metazoa; phylum Chordata; class Mammalia; order Rodentia; family Muridae; genus Montemys; species Montemys delectorum. The sequence continues at coordinate 18,654 of JADRCD010227978.1, forward strand.
CTCAGAGGGGAAGAGGGGTGTTGGGAATTGTCTATGGAATATTCCTGTGACATTCTGGCAGAGAATCTGGTTACATTCTGCCTATGTTCTGGGACACATTAAAGGTAATGGGCTAATTTGTCTAGCAGAGAAAACTACAAGACAGGAGAGCATTCAAGTTGTATTACACTACTGCTCATTGCTGTAATCGGTTCAGAGAGAGAGAGAGAGGGAGAGAGAGAGAGAGAAGGAAAATGTGTTAGCATGTTTAAACCTTTGGACAGGAGGGAGATGGAGAGATGGCTCAGTGGTTGAGAGTGCTTGCTCATCTTCCAGCACCCATGTCAGGACACTCACAGCAGCCTGTAGTGCCACCTCCCAGGGACCCAATGCCTCTGGTCTCCGAGGGCACCTGCACTTGCATGCATAACCCCCACACAAATACACATAATTAAAAATAAAATAAATCTCTGTTAAAAAAAAAAATGGGGTCATGGGGAATTTCTTCCTTCCTTCTTTTCTCCAGCATCCCATTCTTGTCTCATCCCTGTCCTATACAATGGATCTTCAATGGAATTGCTTAATTCTTAAAGTGTTGGGGATAAATCCAGAGTCTTCTGCTCGATGAGCAAATGCTCTGTCACCGAGTCCACCCGCTGGCAGAGCTTGAGTTTTAAGCCCCAGCCTTCTCCCTGTGGAGCTGTAGAGCGTACGTGCTCTGTGTCCAGTTAGCCTCCAAAACGCTAGCGTCTTCAGAAGCAGTGTGTACTTCGAAGGCATTGAGAGTCAGATATTCAGGAGCCTCTTCGTGTGGCTCTGACCTAGCCTCCGGGCTCTGACAGGTGATGCACGAGGCTGTGAGGCTAAAGCACTTACCCTGTGGAACTCCCAGCAGGGTGACGGAGGCAAGGCATGTGTGTGAAGGCAGCATCTTCTCTTCCTTGTTCCCCCCACCCCCACCATGCTTTTAAACCCCCTCTCTTTGTGGGGCAGAGGTATCAGAGTGGGTGAGGGCAAGCAGAGTTCAGAGTCCCCTGGCATGAACTGTTCTGACTCCAGGCTTCAAGTTGGGGCTGGTGTTTGAGAGTCCTTGGGTGGGGGGTGAGATTTGGCCCCATGCCCAGTCCTCTACCCAGAAGACCCACGGAGGACTTGGTTCCCTCACCCTAAAGGCATTGCGTGCCAAGGACCCAGGCCCTGAGAAGTGGGCCGTGATCCCAGCTGTCGGGCATGAGAAGAGACCTAAGTGGCCACATCCCAGAGACAGTCTCAGCTTTGTCATCTGAAATGTTTTCTTTCCAAGCTGATGTTTTTCTTGGAGCTTGGCCTTGAATTTATTATATTCCAGGTAAATGTTTTCCTCATTCCTGGTGGCCCTGTCACTGAGGCTGCTTCCTTGATCAATTCCAGCTGACTGGTGTGGGTCTGTCTGTCAGGGAAATGCTCACCTCGGTCCGTCTCTGCCCCACCCTTGAATCTCTCTTATATGTACAGACATTCATTTCAAACTCTCACATAGCTTTCTATTGCTGTGATTAAGAAACACTGGCAAATGGTGAGCTGGGGAGGAAAGGGTTAAGAACAGTCCCCCAGTGAGGGAAGACAGAGCAGGAACTCCAACAGGGCAAGGAACCTGGATGCAGATGCCATGGAAGAATGCTCACTGGCTTGCTCCCCATGGTTTGCTCATCCCGCTTTCTTACATAATTCAGGACCACCTTCTGTGGGTGTAGGGTTGGCACCACCTACCGTGGGATTGGCCCTGGGCCCCACATATCAAACGTTAATCAAGAAAATGCCTGACAGCACCGGGCAGTGGTGGCACACGCCTTTAATTCCAGCACATGGGAGGCAGATGCAGGTCGATTTCTGTGTTCGAGGCCAGCCTGGTCTACAGCGTGAGTTCCAGGACAGCCAGTGCTACACAGAGAAACCCTGTCTCGTAAAACCAAAAAAAAAAAAAAAAAAAAAAGACAGAATTGCCTATAAGCCAATAATGCAGAGGAATTTTCTTAACTGAAAGTCTCTCTTCCCAAATGACTCTGGCTTGACAAAAACCCAACCAACATTACTGGTCCTTCGAAAGGGTCTTGAACAGAATTTCTTGAATAAGGACTCTGGTCATGTAAATAATATCAGAACTAGGAGATGAGGTGAGCACAGAGCCCTTCCCAGAGAGCAGCCTCAGACTGTGGGTAAACTTAGGTTCTCTGAGACCTACTGTGTGCATTTGATTTTTTCCTTTTCTTTGTGCCAGCATAATAAACTACATGAGAATTCACTATCTAACCGGTAACTAGATGGAGTGGGGATGCTCTGTAGCAGTTCTGGGAGAGGAGTATCCAAGTGTTAGGCTTTGTGATATACAACCAACCACATTTATAGTGAATAATTCAGAAGCCATTTGGCATTATATTATTATTCTGTATTCTTGCAAACAGATACAATATAGACCGAATCGCACCACAAAATCCCGAACACCATCTAAATTCTCATCTAGGTCACTGTTAAACTTTGGCTAATTAAGTCTCACTGCCATTTGTAGATCCTGACTGTGTTTGCATTTTTAAACATGTTTTCATTGTAGTGATATATGCTTAATGGAATCTGACCTATATTACTTCGCCAAGAGGAATTTGGACTCACCAATAGGAGCTAATGTGGTAGAAAGAAGTAACCCTCCCTGTTTCAGGAAGCGGCTGGCATGGGGAAACGCACTGAGTCAGTCATTTTTGTGGCTTACTGTTGCCACGTAGTTCCATGAGCTCAGATGATATCTTCAGAGATAGCATGTTACGGTAGAGAGAATCGAAGAATACAGATCAAAAGTAGGGTTTGTCCCCAGTTCTCTGGCCCTGACCATTTATCTGAACTCTTTGTGCATTTGTCAAAACAGAGGGGTGAATCAAGGAAAAGTCATTTTGTCTACCTACATATGGTCCTGCTGTGTAGCCCATACTGGCCTTGAACCTGTGACCCTCTTGCCCCTGTCTCCTGAAACAGCATACCTGCAGAGTACAGTTTTTGAGACTGAACTTCAAGACAGTTCTTACTTAACAGAGAGTAGAGGTCCTTTCCTCTCCCCAACATTCAGCTGAGTAAATGTTTTTGGTCCTTTTATGTCAAAGCATGATTATATGAAAATTTCAATTCTTTAGGGGAAAGTTGAAAATTTAGTAGAATTTCTACTAAATGAGAAAATTATTGCTGGGCCTTTGTGATCCACTGTAACACTCTGATCCACTATAACCCCTGTGATCCACTGTAACCCTTGTGAGCCACAGAAACACCTGTGAGCCACTGGAACACCTGTGAGCCACAGAAACACCTGTGAGCCACTTGAACACCTGTGAGCCACTGGAACACCTGTGAGCCACTGGAACACCTG
>JADRCD010227980.1:0-15874 GCA_019843815.1 Montemys delectorum
AAGGGTGTAGAAAGGTTATTTATTAGCCTTTGCTTAGTAGGACATCTTGTCCTTTTAAAATCCTATTCAAGTACAAATGCCTGTGTTTACAAAGTATTTACAATTTCAGTCCTTTTCTTACATTTTTAAAAAAACACAACAGCTATCTGGTTGAAAAAAAAAAAAGCAACTGCCAAAAATGAAGACCGCTTCTCAAACTACCTTTTGTGTCTCACCAAACACATAGCTTGAGCACACTGAAGAAGGCTGTCACAACAGTGGGAAGGATGGAGAAAGATGTGTTGTTCACCAAGGAGCCCATGAACCTACAGAGAACAGGAACTGCTGCTGGGAGCCAGATACCAGGTCTTTCTCCCAACAGAGCACACACCAAAACAAAATGATGGGGTTTTGCTTTGAGACCACATACAGAATCTCTCCTGTTTTTTCAACACCTGCTTTCTCCCCCAAGTTTCACATTAAGAGCTCAAAAGTGAGTTCTGGGTGGCATCAGGATGGGATGTACTGTCACATTCCTGCCCACACAGGACACAAACAGTGGGATGGACATGATGGCACACAACACAACCACTTCTGTCTTCTGGGCTGCATTGCTGACATGACAGCACAGGCAGACCTCAGACGACCCAGGCCATAAAACAGGCTTCAGCAATGAAGTGGTGGAACATGGACCTTCCAGTCTGGCTGGAACAGTCAGCTCATTATGTCCACGAATACCACATGTCACCTTGCAGTAGTAAGGAGTAAACACATAGGACGCAGCTTCATTTTAACTAACCCTTTTCCCTTCAACTGCAATGGCCATAACAGGCACAACAGTTCAGTCACAACATCTGAAATTGGTAAAGAGCTGCCAGGGTAGACCAAATGATGCCTTCCTAGGCAAATGCTAGGCTCTCCAGACCAAGCCTAGGCCAAGAGAAAAGTAAGGGAAAGTAATGTTGGTTTCAACTCCACCAGGCTACCTCACTGCCATATACAGCACCTGAGACCCACACTAGCTAGTCACAAGAACACTAAAGGATCCACGGAGGTGCCTAGTAAAATGTGTCTAAACACAAACTTACTATACAGAGATGGTATTAGCCCCAGAGCTTCATTCAAATCAAAGCTAATCTTCAATGTTCAAGATGAGTGCCTGTAACATAAGCCATACTGAGAAGGGTATATGCATTTTGAGAAGACCAGAATGGAGGCTCTGGAAAGAGATGGGATCTCTCCTGCTGAAGGACTAGAATGCATGTGCTGAACAGTGGTATCCAACAATGGTAGGATATGTAGCCCTACCAAGTGCTGAGCTGTGCGTACTAAGAAACTGTGCACTGCCTAAACATGGACTGCCACTATCACATATCACATACACACAGGACAAGGTCAAACAACTGTGTAGCCACCCAGATCTGCCTGTAGATCCTGGAGTCCTGTAGCCACCCAGATCTGGCTGTAGATCCCAGAGTCCAGACAGTATAGAGTTCTGCCAGGACGGTGCCAACCAGTTTCCATCCTACTGGCACGGAGGCTTGGTGGGCGTCTTCAGCCTCACTGCAGGAACTCTCATTTGCAGCTTTGGCTGCTGGCTCGGGCTGTCAGAGCTCGCTGGAAGCTGTGCTGGGCTTGGGCCACCAGGGGTCTGCAGTGATGCTGAAGCTGTAGTCACCACCTGCTGCTGGATGAGCTTCTGCTGCACCACCTGGGCTGTTGCAGTCACTGTTGGGATCATCTGTACCTGTTGCCCTGCTGCTGTTGCCTGTGTGAGTGTCACCGTCTGTGGAGAAGCCTAAGCCAAGATTAGAAAGCACACGTTACCAGAGTGCAGCCCTGGCGAGCCTACTGCTCTAGCAGGGAACCACTGCATACACCCCATGGTCTCAGAAAAATGGCAAAGGATTTGGGGCCAATGTAACATTATTTTGGTTTCTTCAAGTCAACAGGCAGCTTAAAGTGAAAATGCCATCAGCATTTAAAACAAATGCTGCATCACTTGCCAACCTTGGCTCCACCTGGATCCCATGCTGCTGACACAGGCTTACACTTCCCAGAAACTGTAGTCCTACCTTGTGAAAAATGCCAAAGGTTCCTGCTGAGAGCAGGTTCAGGCAGCACAAGCCAAGTCCCTAAGCTCAGTGGTCCTGCTCTAGAAATTCCCCAGTCATTTTCCCTGAAAGTCATTTTCCCACACATCTTTTTGTGTGGATTAATTATGAAAACCAAAAGTAATTCTCTAATCACTAGCATCCTGCTTCAGAAGGATGAAAACCACAACTTTCCAAAAAATTGTAGCACGCCCCCCAGGTCTCTGCACAGCCTACCTGCTGCGAAGCCGATGCAACCTGCTGTATACTGGCCACAGGTGTTTGTTGCTGCACAACTTGAGGAAGTTTTGCAACCTTTGACAAAAGAAGGCAAGCATGGGATTCAAAATACATGCACCAACATCCTTTTTTAAGCAAACATAATAGCAGGTAATATGGAGAAACAATCTCAAATGTGCCTACCAGGATCCTAGGAGTGTGAAGAGCAACCGAGTCACCTTCATAAACAACCCATAACAACTCAAGAGGATTCCAGTTTCATATTTTAACTTTCTCTTTTAGTAAACATGACTTAAAATTTGAACTGCAACATTAACAATCCAAGGTTATGGACAGGCAGCACTGTATCTTAGCCAACAAGCTAAGTGGACCAGGAGGAAGCCTCACCAGGGCAGACACTGAGAATTGCAAGTTTTTTCATCCATCATAATTAAGAGCTCACATAAAACAAACTTCCTACCCTGTGTTCACTTCCTGTAGACATTTGTTACAGAAGTCTTTTACTGTTGTCAAAATTCACTTTTTTTTCCCATAATGCAAAAGCAAGAGGTTTATTTTCTGACATGTAAGGGTCAACCCTCAATCAGCAAAATTCACTTTTTAAAAGCTGAAGCTGTCACACAGGAAGGAGACTCTTCTCATGAAGCCACAAAAGCTATATAAAACTTCCTGATACAGACTGTGGTGGTACCTACAACCCCCAGCACTGGAAGCTGCGCAGGAGGATAGTGAGTTTGAGGTCAATACAGGCTATACATATAGTATGTTCAAGGCCAGCCTGAGCAATATGAAACCATCTATCTGTTTAATATTCAGATTTCTGTAACTTCAAGTTTGCACAAAGGGGATCCTAAAGCCTGTGGTAGCAATGTTGATGTGTCTGAAATTCAAAACTTTATGCAAACATTCATACAAATTAATACTTTTTAAAAAATGTAACAGCTAAAGCCAGAAGATAGAAATGTAAACATGGGCTGGCGAGATGGCTCAGTGGGTAAGAGCACTGACAAAGGTCCTGAGTTCAATTCCCAGCAACCACATGATGGCTCACAACCACCTGTAATGAGATCTGATGCCGTCTTCTGGTGTGTCTGAAGACAGCTACAGTGTAATTATTTACAATAATAAATAAATCTTTAAAAAAAAAAAAAGAAAGAAATGTAAACACATGGAAAGTAGTCTGTGTGTGTGTGTGTGTGTGTGCACGCGCGCATGTACAAATTTGACTGGGAAATCTGTGTCCTGGTAAGACCCTAAAAATAACAAGTATTTACAGTGCCATCTGCACAGAGTTGCACACAGTACCACGGTTACCTGGATCTGAGTCTGCACCTGCTGAGTCCCGGCCAGTTTCTGGGCCTGGGAGATGGGTGTGGTCAGAAACTGGGTTTTAAGGGCTGGCTGGGCAGCATAAGTGACCTTCTGCTGCGGGCCCTGAGTAGTGATCTGTTGGGTGGTCAGCTGAAAAAAAGAGACAGCAGAGGCTCAGCCAGGTGAAGACTAGACTCCCTACTCAGAGCCTTACCAACTGCCAAGGGCCTGCACCTCCTAGACAGTATGGTCAGGACCATCCCAAGGTCCTGGCACTGCCCTACCTTTCTGCCATTGGGTCACTACACACAGGAAGCAGTGTGTCCTGAAATCCATACCTGGTGTCTAGCTTGAGCCCACTCACCCTACCATCATCAGTTACATGAGCATTCATCTTAAAATGAAAGGAAAACAAGAGACACTGACCACATTAGCACCTCCACCTTGAAGCCTGTACCTTGTGAGGTTGCTCTGGACCCTCCTCCCCAGCACAGAGTTGCTCTGAAGGAATCCATACCTTCTGCTGGACGGCAGCCTGGCCCTGGGCAACCTGAGGCTGGATGGCCTTCTGCTGGACAGCCGCCTGCTGCTTGAGCTTCAGCAGCTGTTGGACATGGACGGGTTGGGCCACGACAGTCTGCCCTACAACAACACCAAGTCAGTTAGGCAGGTCCTGGCAAGGCTCCCTGCTTATATAGGTTCTGTTCAGAAAAGAAAGTTCTAGAATTAAGGCAAACTAGGCAGGCTCTAGGTATACACTGTGTTTCTATTTCATAGATAATGAAACGTGGAAAATGTCAGAATGTTAATGGTTAAAACCAATGGCCGACCAAAACTTGGGACTTGGAAATCTAAGAGACTTTACCCTCAGCCCTAGGACAACATGTGAAGCCAGTGTTAGGACAGAGCAAGGCAGTGACCATCTCCACCAGGAAAACCTCCCTGTGTACCACATGGCCACCTGGGAAAGGCATGCAGCAAGGAGGCTGCAGGAAGGTACCTGCTGTTTTTTGTGGCTGTCCAATTGCCACGCTGATCCCTGCAACATTCATAGGCAGGGTCGTGACCCCTGGCGAGGAGACCACAGCTGCTGGGACAGATACCACCGGAGGCTTTGCCAAGGCCACCTGAGCAGGCTGGGGCGTCTGAGTTTGCATCTGCCCTTGTGCCTGCAGCTGAGAAGTAGGGACTCGAGTCTAAACAGTAGAAATAACAGGAGAATCCAGAGAAATTCAGACATTGTGTGTCTTTTCTTTCCTACTTTTTAAAAAACATCTTTTGACCAGAGGTCAAGAAAATTTACAAAGATGGACTAAGTGGAAAATCTAAAGTCATGAGGCCAGCCCAGGGATGTCTGCTTGTCAGTAACAGATACACGGGACAGAATCTATACGAGACGTTGTCAGCCCTGCTGCCATGTTCTGATGCCCATAAAATTCCAAACACACCTCTCACCAGTCATGCGCCACTTATTCGCCATCTTCTGGCTTCCACTCCCTTCTCTCCAAGCTTACTGCCACAAGTACCTAAAGCTACCTGATCCTACAACTTTTTCACACTGCTACCAAGTGCTTTTCTCCTTAAATTACATTCTATAAAAGGACAATGGGAATGAGTCAATTTTTGTATATAAAGAGATTATCCAAACAAACACAAGAACAAAAAGAAGCCTAAGAAAGTAAAAGCTACCCACAGCCACAGTCTTAAAGTGCCACACAGGAAACTGAAAATGACATTCTGCCTTCTAGGCATCTCTTCCATCTGTGCAAAAATGCCGTAGTAGAATGAGTCACTTGTATTTTGTAGCCTCTTCCCTTTACAAAAGTCACCTTTAAAGTCCTTGATGAAAGGTTAACCTTCATTGTCAATCTGACTGGATTTAGAACTGACCAGGAGACAACCCTCTGGGAAAGACTGGCCCTGAATGTGGACTGGGAGCCCAAACTGAGCCTGATGAGCTGATGTCAGCACTTGTCTCTGCTCCCAGACTGCAGAGGCAATGTTTCCTGTCTCCTCTTTCTCACACTGCCACAGCTCCCTACCATATCATCAGGTATTTCACATCAAGGAGGAAAGGAAAGGAACTAATCCAGTTGCTAACCCACCTTTTGAATGTCTCTAGGTTACAGCCCCACTGTTTTTGTAGGAAATACGAGCACTGTTGTATTAATGAGCATGTGAGGTTGTGGCCTAATTACTACAATCTTCTCTGCAACAGCTAAGTAAGCTTCTGTCTACTAGCTGTTACCACTCCCCGGATGTGCAGTTTTGTAAACACAAGCACAACAGTCTTCTTTTTGAAATAAGTCATCCTCAACTGACTCTTTGGTGGAGGGACCTCTCACAAAGACTTAAACACAGAGCAGAGCCCAAGTACCTGGGACCAAGGCCCTATCTCAAGCTACAGTTGTCAAGTACAGGATCCGAGCAGGTAATTAGCCCATGTGCCACAGTTCCTTCATTTGTAAAAGGTAGCTCAATTCAAAATACCCAGAGACTGGTATGGAGCTCCTAAGGCAGCCCTGGCTAGGCAAGCCCTCCAAGGAGCACCCATCATTGGCTGCTGTGACACAGAAGGTTCCAAGCACACTGACCAGTGTGTGCATCTCCCCAGACACCACTATCTGCTACATTCCTTCCTTTAGACCTTCAAAGGCTCTCTCCCTGCTGTCAAGTGATTACTAGTGAACTGGCCATGGAACCTGTGTGCCTGCAACATACACACTGTGTTCCTGTACTCTAGCCACACTGGCATTGCCCCCTTCTCTTCCCTGGCAAATAACAGGACAGCTAGTGTGCTGTGTCTCCCCTCATTATTCACTTTCTGCTATTCCCAACCACTCAGTCCCTACAGGCCTGGTGACACTAGCTGGTTCTATAAGAAGCTCTAGCACAACCTGTCACAAATCTCATTGTTGATCCTCTCCAGGGATCAAATCTGCAGAAGGTAAAGGTGCATGCTATGCAGTCCTATACTTGAGTTTAGGCTCCATAATTCTTGTAAAGATGGAAGAAAGCCCACTCTACAGTTTCCAACCTAGACACAGGTCTCCCCACCAGCCTAAATAACAAAAACAAAACAGCTTAGGGGAAATGCAGAGATGGTACTTCGGACAACACATACATGAATGAGAACTTACAAGCCGGGCCACCTGGAGGTTGGCCACCGTGGTGCCTGTGAGCAAAGCTCCAGGCCGTGGGGCTGTGACTGTGGTGAGCTGAGGACTCTGCTGTTGCTGTGGGGGCTGTGGAGTCTGCACTTGCACTTGAGCTGGTTGCTGTGGGGGACCTGGCTGGGCCTGCGGTGGTGGGGGCTGTGGTGGCAGCTGCATCTTCTGTTTCTGCATCTTGATGATGTGCTCCTGAAATCGAAATAAGACATGCCCTCCCCATGAGCTAACCATTAGCCACCTTCCCTCTCTGCTGAGATATCAGGTACATTAGCTGATATGTAGATAAACCATTGGCACTGCCACATGGGCACTGAAGCAACCAGGATAGCAACTGACAGATCACTAAGTTCAAACCAAGCTTTCCAGGTTCTTACTTCTCACAACCGGTCTAAATACACAGTTAATGACTTTGTAACTAAACTCCAGAAATCGTAATAACTTGGCAATAAACTCTATGCCTTTCAAAGAAGTGCAAACATCAAGGTAACAAGATAATGAGCTGGGCATGGAGGCTCATTCTAGCACAATGAAAGTAGAGAAAATGACCAACAACAGCTACATGACTCAAAAACAAAAACAGAACTATCAAGAACATTATCCAAAAGAAAACTTGAAAAAAAAATCACTCTCCCACCCCCCAATTTGGGGGGTATGAGTTGTTCCTAACAGATCTCTCTGGATATATGTGATGACAATGGCTTTGAAACTGAATTAGGAGAATGTGGGTGAAAAATACAGGGATAGGAGAGTGAGCAGGACTCCTGACAGCTGCTCTGGTGGGAGATGCTAACTGCAGCAGTACCAGTGACAGTTGTAGTGATCATACAGTCTGCCACAAAGTCAGCCTTCGAGACCTGAGAACAATTACTATGGTTTCCTGGAAGAAGAAGGCTAGACAGGGCTGTCTAATGCAGCAGCCACAGCCTTGGGGGTCAATGGGGTGCTCTGAAAACATAACTGCTCAACGAGAAGCTGAATGTTATAGTTTATGGCATTTCAAATGATTTAAGACATGTGCATAGTAGCCACACATAGCTAGGTAGCTTCCAACCGAGGTGCCTGATCACCACTTCTCAAAAGGTACAAGGTTAAAGTGGTCATAAACACAGTCAAGAGGTCCCAACAGAACAAGGACAGACACATCAAAAAAGAAACCCAGGACAACTGCTATATCTCTGGGTCCTTCTCAAGCCTCACAGAGGTGGCTGCCCCTCAGCTCTAGTGTGTCAAGCCTCACAGAGGTGGCCGCTCCTCAGCTCTAGTGTGTCAAGCCTCACAGAGGTGGCTGCACCTCAGCTCTAGTATGTCAAGCCTCTGACCAGAAGCTCAAAATATCAGGCCCAGCAGTCAGTAGGAATCACCAGAAAAAGTTCTTGTTCACACTGTGTGTATTTTTCTGGTTTCTTTTGATGCTGCATACTCATAATTTTGCATTTGTGGCAAGGATATAGCATTACCTTCTACAGGAAACACATTAGCACAAAAGATAGCAAGATAATAGCAGACTGGCAAAACTAGGAACATCAATGTTTAAACAAGCAACAAAGAGAAGTATACTGTGACCTAGCGGCTCCTGAAGAGGAGCACTGAGGAGTGCCTTTGTACTGTCCTCCAAGAACGGTTCACATTTTAGTCCTCTGGAAAATGAGCTGTGGCATACACTCATAGAATTCAAGATGCACTTTCAGCAGGAAACTAAGGTTTCTCAATGCTTCTTAGAAGCATGACACACGCTTCCTGAATAGAAAGCTGTTTATATACAAGAAAGCAGGCTCTCTACCTAAAGGCAGTGCTGGATTTTTACAAAATAGGTTCTGAATTAAAGAAAGGCTAGGTATGCCTGGGACATACAATAAAGGATATATTTACCGGTGCTAGCTTGCCCACAGCTTTGATCTGTGCAGGAGACTGGGTCTGGCTCTGGAGCTGTGGAACTTGCACCTGGGAAGTCTGCTGCTGTTGCTGCTGCTGCTGTTGTTGTTGTTGCTGTTGCTGCTGCTGCTGCTGCTGCTGCCTAAGAAGCTGGAAATGAGCAGCAGGGGTGATTTTTCCAGGTAGCTGAACCCCTGTGGCTGTAAAGAGGTTGGCTTGTTAGACTTTTGCATCCTCAACTCTTCTAGAGAATAATTGCAAACTGAAGATCTGATGGTGGATATTGGCTCAGGGAAACACCAAGCCCCTTTACCTTGAGACACCTGGGTTACTAAGGAGCGGGTTGGGGTCTGCACTGGAGTCAGGTTGGTAGTGACCACAGCTGAGGCTGTCACGGAAGTAACTGCTCGAACACCTTGAGTTGTTGTCATGGATACCAAGTCAGTAGTGGCAGTGGCTGGGGAACCAACTGCTCGTTGCTGAGTGTGGACCACCTGAGCAGGAGCAGAACCTCCAGATGTCTAGAAAGGTAAAATGGGAATGTTATCACAGCTGTCCACTGTGAGGCAAGATGTATGTTTCCCTCTAGAAGTCCATAGTTTCAATGGCTTATTACGTGCAAAGTAAATTGAGCTGGGCATGATAGTGCATCCCTTTAATTCCAGCAGTTGGGAGGCAGAGGCATAGAAAACAAAAAATGTGTAAATTGTTTGTCAAGATTCATTTTTAGTGTACAATTCTCCAACTGTTCTGGTGTCACCTGGTGAGGACAGTCCTTTCCTTTATGGTTTCCCTTGGCATGCTCAGCAAACCCATTGGTTACACACAAGCATGTGTATCTATATGTGTATCTGTACCCTCCCTAACTCTATCTATTTTTGGGTCTATCTCTGTAGGATATAAGAGAAATTACATCTTCCAAACAAAAGTATTGTCTAAACCCCAAAGGGACACAGCATGCTGATGTAAGAAGAGCATTAGATCATTTTTTTTTTTTTTTGGAACGTTTCTTTTTTGATTTTTAAAGACTATACCAGGTTCAGGTGTCTTTTTTTTTTAAAGATTTATTTATTATTATACATAAGTACACTGTAGTTGTCTCAGACACACCAGAAGAGGGCATCAGATCTCATTACGGATGGTTGTGAGCCACCATGTGGTTGCTGGGATTTGAACTCAGAACCTTTGGAAGAGCAGTCGGTGCTCCTACCCACTGAGCCATCTCGCCAGCCCGTGCATTAGATCTTTGAGATATCACTTCTTATATAAGAGACAGGCTGCTTTTCAGGCTTGGTATCAGAGAATCAAGTGTATTGCAATGTGTTTTGACTGTAAGCTATGAAAAGAAAAGCGGGTGGCTGACACTAGGAAAACTTTCTGACCACATGTCCTGTGCTATGCCACAAAAGGCATTTCCTCTTCACCTAGGGGAATCATCTTCCCACAGCCAACCTATACCTTGATGTTTGTGATGGCTCTCTCTCCTGCCATCTCCTACCCTAGGGAATCAAATTGCTTGCTCTCCTCATATGGCACTGAGCCCCACTCCAGCACAGCACTCTACCAGGGCACCCAAGTCACCTCTGCTTTCCACTGGTATAGTGAGGCACAGGTAGGGGCACCTGGGCCAAGGGGGCTGGCTGCTGTTTATTCATATACCACCTCTCTCCTCTCTGAAAACTTGTTCTATGGGGACATTCATCTTTTCCTAATAATACAAAAGAGAACAGTTTCCTTACACCTAATGATTCCCAAACTGGCCAGCTGCTTATTCATGAAATTCAAACTAGACCAGTTACTTTTCTCATCTATGGAACATTCAAGAAGTAAACAGCCTTCCCAGAATACAAGTCATGGCGTGCTCTCTGAGCATGGGAACAACTCACCGTCAAAGCTCCAGGAGCCACAGGTGATGCCAGACGTTTGTTAATGGACTGGAAAGTAGCCGCAGGGACACCAGCTATTGTGTTCACAATCACATTCCCACTTACAGCCCCTAAAGAGGAGGACATGGGTAAGGCCAGAGGACAAAGAACAAGCTCTTTTCAAGCCCTGTGCACCCTCCTCACCTGTTGGGATGCTTGTTCCAGTGACTGATGTTTTAATGGTTCCTGCCTATTGAAAACAGAAACTCAGGTTAACTTCAGGTCAGGCCTTCTGCTGCATTAAACTCTGCAAAATCGATTATCATCAGCCAATGCAAATCCCAGAGCATATTCCTTTGGCTGCCTTCAGTCTGCTCACCACTAGGGTTGTCTCCAGCTTGGCTCCCCTTCCCATGCTGCCTCTCACCACATGCATTATCTTCAGCCCTGAGTCCCTTCCCTCACACTGGCCACATGCAAACTTCTGTACGAGCTGCTTTCATCCCTCTCACCAATGCCTTCCTGTCACTTAGACCTCAACTTCGAAATGCCACTTCTTCAGTATCTTCCTACCAACCAATCACTGTCCAAAATTTTTCTGTGATTATTACTCTATTCCACATAGGAAGACAAACTTCACTGGTCAGAACATATTACCTTCAAAGTCCCCATACCATATAATGTAATGTATCATCTGAGTGAAGGGAGAATGTTGCCTAACCACATACAAAAACCCACCACAGCTCAAAGTTAACGATTCAAGGTCTGACAGAGGAATGTCTCAGTTGGTAAAGTGCTTGCTTTGCAAGTATGAGAATCTAAGTTTAACTCCTCACCAATGTAAAAACCTCCAAGTAGTAGTGTATGTTTGTAATTCCCTGTACTGGTGAAATGTAGACAAGAGGATCCCTGGAGTCCACTGGTCTACAAAATCTGCAACCTCCAGGTGAAGGCCCATCCCAAAAATGAGAGTTGATGTCTCCTGAGAGCACCACCCAAATCTTTGGCCTCTGTGTGGAACAGCATTCCTGTGTACGTGTATGCACTACACAAACACTTTCATGCTTGGCTGACAGCCTTAAGTCAGCACAGTTAACACAGGGCCTGTTCTCTTCAAATGTGACCACACATGGCTTCAATGACTGTGTGATGAATACCACAGAAAATGAATGTAAGCATTTACGTCAACACCTGTGTTGGCCACACTCTGAATTTCTTTGCCTATTTATGGACTTATAGCTTGAGAATGTGGGTGAGTGTTGAGTGGCATCCCCAAGTGGTGCCGTGCATGTACAGTGACCCAGAAGGCACTGCTCTGTCCACCTGCAGTGAGTGAGGGAACCACCTCATCTGTTTTATCTTACATAACGCAGCTTCTTTCTTGTATGAGTTGTGGCCTTGTTTTACAGCTTAGGCCGCACTCACACTCACAATTCTCTTGTTTTAAACGCCCTCAAGCATGTGTGACTATACACAACTGTAGGACCCAGGTCTTCCTTAGTCCTGATCCTCATACCAAAGACTAGCTTCACCCTCCCAATCCATCAAGGATGGCTCAGTCAGCCGAAAATGCAGGCGTCCCCTAGGATGCACCCTGAGTTCTCACAGAGGGAGGTACAAAGACTGTGGGTGTAGAGGCTCTCACCAGGACAGCAGCACTGCCCACAGTTGTCATTGTGGGCTGCCCCTTTGACTGTGGCTGCGCAGCCTGTGGCTGGGCCTGGACCTGGGGCTGGGGCTGGACAGCAGGCTGCCCTGCTGGTGTCTGACTGCTTGTTGCCTGTGGCTGGGGCACTGGTGGTGGTGGCTGCTGTGGAGGTGGCGGGGGTTGCTGCTGCTGTTGCTGCTGTTGCTGCTGCTGCTGCTGTTGCTGCTGCTGTTGCTGCTGCTGCTGAGGGGGCGGCTGTGTCACGGGTGGCTGCTGTGCCTTCTGCTGATCAGCCAAAGCCTAAAAGGACCAGGTAGAAAAAGAAGCTGCTAAAGGAACTGGACCCAGCAAGTTACAGTAGCATGGTTATGAGAGGACCCAGGTTTCAAGGCACCGTACCTTTTTCTCTTTTGCAATTCGCTCTGCACGGAGAGATGCAACTTGAATGGGAGGCAGCGGCTTGTCATAGTTGATTCCACTTAGAAGTAAAAAGCCAAAGTTAAAAAGCTCTTTTATCCATAGCTTCAGTTACATATATCAGCCATGTTCAAAAACATTGATTGAAATATTGCAGAAACAGTTCATTAGGTGTTTTTTTTTTTTTTTAAATAGACTTATTTTTTTTATTTTATTTATATGAGTACACTTTAGCTGTCTTCTGATACACCAGAAGAGGGCATCGGATCCCAATACAGATGGTTGTGAGCTGGGAATTGAACTCAGGACCTCTGGAAGAATAATCAGTGCTCTTAACCATTGAGGCATCTCTCCAGCCCCTATACTTAATTTTGTAAATTATGTACATATGTTTGAGTTTACGCACACAGGTGTCTATGGAGGCCAGAAGATGGCACTGATTTCCTGGAGCTGGAGTAATGGATGGGTGTGAACCACATGACACGGGTACTAAGAACCGAACTCTTATCTGCTGAGCCAATTCACCAGCCCTATAATTCATTAGTTTTAAACTATATATTGCCCTAAATACTTTGAAAACATACTTTGGTCGCCGGGCGGTGGTGGCGCACGCCTTTAATCCCAGCACTTGGGAGGCAGAGGCAGGCAGATTTCTGAGTCCGAGGTCAGCCTGGTCTACAGAGTGAGTACCAGGACAGCCAGGGCTACACACACACACACACACACACACACACACACACACACACACAAAACCCAAAAAAAACAAAAAACAAAAACCATGCTTTGTCACATTCATTCCAGCTGTGTGATTGGTCCAGGATGTATACTGTATGTGCTACTCAATTACTATAGTAACTGTCATAGTCTCAGGCACCAGACTGACTATATTTCCAGCTTGTGCTAAGAAACAGTCAGACAGTGGTGGTACACTCTTTTAATGCCTGCACTTAGAAGGCAGAAGCAGGCAGATCTCTAAGTATGTGGTCAACATGTCCACAGAGTTCCAGGACGGCCAGGGCTACACAGAAAAATCCTGTCTCTAAAAAGAAGTAAAATAAAACAAAACAAAACAAACAAAAACCCACCAGTCAACCAAAAGATACAAACAAAAACCTAAAACCAAAACAATCCCCCCAAACAACAAACAAAACCTGACTTGACTTAATAATGCACAAAAAGATAATGATGGGAATGTATATATGCCAAAAAGTAGCCATACAATGCTTAAGTGAAAAGTGAAAGGTATTTACTTAAGAAAAACCAGTGTACAGCACATGGTGGCTCATGATGATTCCCATCACTCTGGAGGCTGAGGCAGGAGGATTACTACAAGTTCAAGGCCACCTTGTACTAAAGCCTTGTCTCAAAAAGAAAACATACAACTCCGCCTCCCCAGTATACATGGGATTCAGGATTTTCTGCAGTTTCAGGAATCTACTATCAGGCAGTACACCTCTACAAGTCCTCCACAGCCTACCCAAGAACCTAGAGCCTGTCCAAAGACATCGCAAAACACCGGACAAATGCCACCCTATCTCCTATTCCCACTAAATAACAACCCTCCTACCAATACCCCAGAGCAGATGCTGTAAGGTTTTCTTCGCCCAGCTAAATTACACGATGGGCCTAGGTGACCTCACTAATGTTCACACCTAACTATATGAGTACCCTGCTCAGCCCCTGCAGCACACTCTGGTTTTTGCCTATACTGCTCTGGTGACTCTGAGCCTCTTTTGTCTTCAGCTTCCTCTCCAGGCCCAGCTCACAACTCGCCTTCTTTAGAGGTGACTAAACACCCTGAAACGATGCTTCCCAAACCCTAAGCATCCTCCTTTATGTCCTATATTCTACACAAAACACAGCTACCTGTGAAGATCCTCTATTCCCTCTTTACGCTACATACACCTCTGGAAGGCATACCAGCATCCTTCATTATGCACTATGTGCTCTGCTAGCCCTTGACCTATTAACAAAAACAATAGCTGAATTAATTCATTGTTTCACCCAACCAATAAGCACTGCTGCAGAAGCGCAGACAGCGAGTGAGTCATATAGGGCATCTCTGAAGGTAATCCCTATCAGAAAGAAAAATAGCAGGCCTGGGCTTTAAGTTTCCACATGGTGGTCCAGCACTAGGAGATGGAACACTGAGAGGTGAATTTTAGAGGACACTGCTAAAGGAAGCCCAGTACTGCTACTGGGCTCTCAGCAAATGTGCCCTGAGTTGAATCTTTGGCAATGACCACCCCTACAGCTATATGACAAGGAGACATACAGGATTTAACAAAAAGCAGGTGCTGGACAGGAAATGGCCAGTGTGCACACATGTAGTGTTGGAGACAGAGAGGTGGCTGTTTCACCCAAGCAGATCTCCTTCCTAATAGTTATCCCAGAGAACATATAAAAGCACTGCTCGTATTCAGCCCACAGCTCAGCTCCAAAGAGAGCTTCCTCTTTCCATCTCATCACCCACCCACCTACTATTTTCTTTTTCCTATATTGAATAACTAAGTACACCCATCTTAATATCCTTTTAAGGTACAACCAACAAAAGTTGTACCTGCAGGGCAGAGGAACCTGATAAGAAACTTCCTTGCAATCACTCTCTTAGTCTTGGAACACATCAGCTATACCTGAGAACAAAGCCCCTGCTGCCACAAAGCAAGAGGGGATGATAACCACTTATAAATACAGGACATGACTCTCAATGTGTCTGTCTATCTGGCAGGGGCTACCCCAGACAAAGTCTGATCAAGAGCAAAAAACCTCCAGTTTTCTCAAGCTCAGGTCCGTACCATCATGGCTAAAGCTTAGATCATGCCATTTTATACTGGAGTTCAGTATTCTACTGAAGTTAAAGTAACTACATAAACTCATTTCAAAGGCAAAAAAATGTGTCAAATTCATAGAAGTACCTTTCTGCCAGCACAGAGGCATGTTTGGGGTTCTTCTGAAAGGGATTCATGCCAAGCCTGCAACAGAGAAACAAGAGAACAGTTATGGAACAAGGGCGACCAATCACTCAGCAGCCTCTAAGCTGACGCAATCGCAGTAACACAGTGAGAGCCCAGGGAACATACAGAGGCTTGATTGGGGGGCTTCTCTTGCCAGCTGTCATTTTCATCAGCTCAAAGTGGCTTGTATACAACTGGGTGTGAGTAGCGTTCTCATCCTGAGCATAAATCTGGCTTGTGCGGAGCGGACGGTTGTTCTTACTCTGAAACAAAATTGACAGGAGCTCATCAAGTTTAGACCATTAGCCTGACACACAAGTAC
>JADRCD010227980.1:15974-27497 GCA_019843815.1 Montemys delectorum
GACCATTAGCCTGACACACAAGTACTCTGGAAACAGCATTTGCTGAATCAGAAGCCTGTGTCTAAGCTCCAAGGACTGCACCCAAGTCCCATTCCCTCCCTTCCCTTTCCCTTTCCCTTCCTTCCTTCCTTTCTTGTTTCTTTCTTTCCTTCCTTCCTTCCTTCCTTCCTTCCTTCCTTCCTTCCTTCCTTCCTTCCTGGGGATAACCTAATACAACAGTAGCAACAAAGAGTGATCACCATTTGCTGGTACCTGGCAATCTTCCCCAATCCTTAGGGACTTTTGCTCAATTGAGCCTCTCCCTTCACTGAGGAGAGAAATATTGCACAGGGTCACACATGGCAGGTGACGACAGGGTAGGGCTGGCTGTTGAGTCTAATACCCCTCAATCAGTCAAGAGCAGTGGTAATCTAACACAGTAAACAGGAGGGCAACAGGGATGTCTAAGACTGCATTCCTTGAAGGCTGTGACATCATTTGTACTTCATCATCTTTCCTGCTCATAATGCAGATAAACAAAAGGACATTCAACAGTTGTCCACTTGCTACCCAGATACCCAAACACTTCCCCTTAGATACAAAGTCCAGAGACACATCTGTGCAAGGTCAGAGACAAGAGTTCACAACCCCACCTGATCCAGGACTCTCCCTGACTCTCAGTATTTCTGAATCCTAACTCTCCATTATTGAAGTCAGTTATACTTAGTATAGTTCTGATATACTTAGGCAAATAAACACGTGTACATATCTGTTGCTGGAGGGATGCCTTAAGTTCAGAGAGAATGCCAAGGAAAGTCAGAACTAAAAAAAACGAATGTGCAGTTACATGGATCAGCTTGTGAATACTGTCCCCTATATAAGCATTCTCCAATCTAAACAACAACAACATTAAACAAAGGGAAGCAGGGAGAGGGGAAAGTAAGAGCCAGTGAGTCACACCCACCACCAGAGCGAAGGCAAGACAAGGCCAAAGGCAGGAAGGACATGTGTTCAGCAACAAAACCCTAATTGTAATTGGTTCTAGCCATGAACAATAGCTCCAGGGCTATATAGACACACATATGTTATGCTTACTGGCATCTAGCCACCATGTTACAAGCCTCAACAGGGTGTCAACAACACGGAGGCTTCTCAATGTCCCTAAGGGTCTCAGTGAATCACTGTGTGGTTCCTTCAGGTGAAGAAGCAAAGCCTCTCTTGTATAGGAATAAAAGGCACTTGATAAAACCCTAAGTGCTGTATTTCTGATCCTACAGTCCAGGCTCAGCCTGAATCTCACTGTGCTCCTTTGCACAGGCACTTACAGAAAGCTTTCCATCTCATTCAGAACACCTCCTCGTACCTTATAAATATTTTGTGCCTTTTTCTTTGGATTAGCTTCACAAATCAGCTATAAGAGAAGAAAATATTTTAGCTTTATTTTTTTTTCAATATTAAGGTAATGGCTGCTTTTATTATAAATGCTTCCAGAACATAAAAGAGTGAATGTGAGATCTCAGGAAATTTTACGGTAGAAGAATCACAGAATGGTATCATGAGGAAGGCTTGCTTTTCTATTAAAAAAAGCAAACAAATGTTTTGTTCTGAAACGAGTGTTTTAGAAATGACAAGAGATGGTTCAAAGAGTGGTCACAGAAGTGAGGTGAGTGTGGCATCCTCGTTCCGAGGGCACGCATGGCTCTTAACACCAAGGTCGTTTTCACAAATTGTACCAAGTCAAGGACTTGTCTTGCCTGTCTTGCCAACATTGCTATTGCTCCTAAGCTAACAGACATACTGAGGTGATCAGAAAGACAGTGTTCTCTGCACACCTGCCTTGGCAACAGGGCGGAACATTTGCAAAAGCTGGTGTGACATGTGCAGAAAAACTAGGGTTAAGTGGCAAAAAAAGAGGGAGCTGTGTAAAGGAAAAGAAAGCCA
The DNA here is from genome assembly GCA_019843815.1 of Montemys delectorum. Lineage (NCBI taxonomy): Eukaryota > Metazoa > Chordata > Mammalia > Rodentia > Muridae > Montemys > Montemys delectorum. Next base: position 17,895 of record JADRCD010227980.1, read on the forward strand.
AATGGAGAAACAGAAACAGACAAACTCAGAGCAGGAAGGAGGAAAGCGGAGTAGAGGCCTGCATGTCCCTGAGCAGCAGCACTGACTCATTTTTGTCCAGGATGCAAACCATAGCAGGTTTCTTAAAATGAAAGACACATGGTTTGACCATATTATCAGTCAATAAATACTTTTAATGCTCAGAATTATCCCAGAAAGAGACTGCTTGTCAAACCACTGACTATGCTTGCAGCTCAGAAAGTATGAGCTGACTCTTCTTTAAATGAACTGGTTACCAAATAAAAAGAAGAGTTCTTCCCTCACTCATCCAAATCTTAGTAACAAACACTAGCTATAATGAAGGACTGATGATGTAGTTTTCCACACTACAGTAACAGCACAGATGCTGGCACCTGGTTCATATGCTGCTGACACCAACCCTCCACAAATGTTTATACTGTGTGCCAGGTACTATGTATATGTGGGCCTCACTGGTCAAGAAGGCTGACTTCATCATAGTCTACCAGGATGGCTACACTGCCCAGCAATGCACAGCAAGACCTAGTCAAGGCAGAGGCCAGATCTTCCCAGGAGTCCAAGCTCACCTTCCCCTCCTCCCTGGGAATGATGACGTTCTCATAACGATTCCGGCACTGCTTGGAAGAACGGTAGATTCGACTACAGGAGTTGACAACATCACTGACAAGGTCCCAATTAGGAGTGTGGGCAGGTGACACAATCGTGAGGTTCAAGGGCAGCTCAAGCAACTGCTTTACAGCCTGGAGGTTGAGGTTTCAGAATACACAGGTCAACACACTTCAAATGCACTGGTGAGGTCTTTCCATGTGTCAAAGACACCCCACATAGCACTATGAATTGCCAATGTGGGGGAGCAAACAAGCCACAGGAATGCTCAACTCAAAGATACCACAGCCACCCACCTGTAGCAAGGCCCAGTCCTCGCCGATGAGCCAGTCAGGACTGTCCTGGGCAGGTTCCCCTGAGGACTTGACATAGGTGGGCAGAGGCTTGGCAAAAGGTGTCTGCTGCTTCAGCAGCAGGTTCTTCTTCTGCTCTTTGCCTTCGCGCCGGATTTTCAACATGCCTGGTGTTGCCCGGTCAAACAAGGATCGTGGTGGAACAACTGCCTCACCATGCCGCTGCTTCTTCTTCCGGCCTGCAGCTGAACAGGAGCAGAGTTCAGCAATATAGGATACTGAGAGATTTCCCCACCAGTGAGATGAAGAAAAGGGAAGAAGACACACAGAGGCATGTAGACCAAGGAACTATAGAAACAACTGCTAAAGGCAAAAAAGTTTCTCGAGTTTACTACTTATCTGTTTTGGGTTTTCAAAACAGTCTTACTACTTAGCACAGGCTGGCCATGAACTCTTATGATCCGTCCACACCAGCAACCCAGGCTGTAAATGCAGATGCATGCCATGTCACACACCCTCCCAGTAGTTTCCTAGTACTAACAACTTTAACCATCAAGCCTCTCCCCTAAGACAAGAGAACCTAGGAACACAGAGTACAAGGTACAAGAGACAATGGGAGGATCCCTCCTCCCATTCCAGCAGAGCGAGGAAGAGCCACAGTGACTTAGCGTCTCACTAGCTCGGCAATTCCTGGGGGCAGAAGTCAGTGAGTTGCACACCTGAGGGGTCTGTTTTGTGCCGCTTGCGCTCCTTCCTCACATAAACAGGAGGCAGCTTAGCTTCTGGGATGGGTGTGGTCTCATACATGAGACACATAACCGAGTCAATGTAGATATCATTGTCATCCTGAGGAGGGGTGGGCGGTGTCCAGAGCTGTACAGAGAAAGCAGGTTCCATAAGCTGCCAAGCTATGGGAAAGGTTGGCCCTTGATCAGGCATTCAGGGAGAGAGGTCACATACCGGCATGACTTCTGTTTGTCCATCAGCATCTTCATAGACATACTCCTATGGAACACAAACGTTTGAGACACAACAAACAAAGGCTTTGCTTCATGCTATGTGTCACAAATCAATATTCAATCATGACTGTGGATTTAAAACTGTGTTTTATTTAAATCTCTGAAGTCCCATCCCATCCCATCCCATCCCATCCCATCCCATCCGTTAAGTCAGTTTTATCAGTGAAGACCTCAAGTGTCAATTATTGCCAGCAGTGGTGGCACACGTCTTTGATCCTAGCACTTGGATGGCAGAGGCTAACAAATCCCTGTGAGTTTGATGCCAGTCTGATTATAGAGTTGGATTCAGGACAGCCAAGGCTACACAGAGAGACCCTATCTTGAAAAACCAAAACAGTGTTGATTATCAGGAATATGCTTTCAGAATAGTGAGGAAAGGAGCTGAGTGTTCTCAGAAGTGGAGGCTAGTTTACCATACTATAGGCATCCTCCCGAGTGTAGGTGAGCAGCTCTGCCTCCTCCTGCTCCAGCTGTAGCCGGGCCTCCCTTTCCTGCAGGGCTCTAGCATTGCGGGTTTCCCAGTCCTTCACTGATGCCATCACCAAATCCTGCCAGAAAAAAAGCATAGGAAAAAGAACTTCTGAGATCAGAGCAGGCAGGTTGTTTCTCATTTATTCCTAGTGATCAACTCATCCAGGCACTGTGAACACACATGGTGGAGCTCTATCTCCCCAAAGGAATGTCTCAGTTGGTACTGCTACATATGCTCTGCCCCTCAGTCAGCCCCAAGCTGCTTCCAAACAAATGCAATGACATTAAGGTAAAAAGCAAGCAACCTAGCTGCCTGCACAGGGCTTCCAGGATCCCAGTTTCAGTGAGGCCTGCACTGTTAGGATTTGGATGTCCCTTGAATTCATGAAGTCATAGTCACTTCAAATCAAATTCTGCACTGAGAATTTTTGCTTTTACTATGTCATCCTAAGCAAAACTTGATTCTCTTACCTCACTGCTTCTCTCTTTTTCTTGTTCAGTAGTCGTATGGAACAATTCCAAGTAATTCAATGCATATTTTTCAATTGGTGTAAGCTATTTCAAAAATACATTTTTGAACTGGGTTAGTAGCAATTTAATAAAGATCAATAAAATTCCTCATAAAATCTTTCACCAACATTTAATTTTAAAAGTAACTGTTCTTAGTCAAAACAAACAAAACATATTTCACAAAAGGGTTCAAATGTTAAAAATCTTAGCTCTATGCCAGGCGGTGGTGGCGCACGCCTTTAATCCCAGCACTTGGGAGGCAGAAGCAGGCAGATTTCTGAGTTCAAGGCCAGCCTGGTCTACAGAGTGAGTTCCAGGACAGCCAGGGCTAAACAGAGAAACCCTGTCTCAAAAAACAAAACAAAACAAAACAAAACAACAAAAAAATCTTAGCTCTAGGCCAGGCAGTGGTGGTGCACGCCTTTAATCCCAGCACTTGGGAGGCAGAGGAAGGTGGATTTCTGAGTTCGAGGCCAGGCTGGTCTACAGAGTGAGTTCCAGGACAGCCAGGACTACACAGAGAAATCCTGTCTCAAAACCACCTCCTCCCCGCCCCTCCCCCCCAAAAAAACAACAACAAAATTTATCTCTAAAGAAAAAAAAAATCCCCAAACCTGTTCCATAAAATCAGCAAGCTCCTCCAGCTGTGATGGTTCCTCATCATATCTAGAGCCGTCTGAGTCTGAGGACACAGCTACAGTGCTGGATCCAGGCACAGCTTCCTCTGTGGATCTCTGCACATCTTCCTCCAGACATTCGATGCTCTTGAGGGCCTACAGGGAGTCTGCACTGAGACTTGAAGGTGGACTTGTGAAATGAAGGAGTGTGTACTATAACAAGCAGCAAGAATCCAGATGTACTTCTCTTCTTTTAAGAGTCTCACACATAGGCTGGTTGATAGGCATTCCAATGATAGACATGTGGATGGATCTAAAACTTCTAGACCTTATAAAATTACTATTAAGCTAGACAGGAAAAGTCCAATGGAAGAACAAAACACTAGCATGAGTTAAGGATGGTAAAATGCCAAAGTAAACAGAAAAATGAGGCCACCAAAAATTACAGGCTCTAAGAACAAGAAAGTGCTGTGTGGTTTCATTTCAAACCTAGTATTTATGGCACTATCCACAGCTGCTGACACAGGGAGAACAAAAACTGTTCACATCTAAATACAAAAAGCCAGTCTGGTGAGAAGGAAGTGCAAAGAAAACTGTTGCAGAGGTCCCCAGAACATACAGGAACAGCTAACTTAATTAGAACATAAGGAACCTACATTTAAAAACTGCCACTATTCACCTCCTAAGCACTCAGGAGTACAAATCTAATATTGGCTGGGGTTGTAAAGAGAGGTGCTCACATGTGAGACAATATAACCATGGTAAAAAAAAAAAAAAAAAAAAAAAAAAAAAAAAAAAAAAAAAAACAAAAACCAACAACAAAACCCCTTGCAACCAGTTTTCAAAGTATTCGGCAAAACCTACAGCTTGAAAGATGACCATACTACACAAGACCCACAGAAATCATTTCCAGAAGACAACAGAGGAGGGCACCATGGTGACCTGGACAATCTTTAAAGCTGGATACAGAAAGCCCTGATGATGATGACAGGTCTAAAAATCTCTGTTTAGCAAGATAAAGAACAAACTGAGTCCATAAATACAAAGAACCTAAAAGGACAGTAAGAAAAAAAGAAAGGAGAAAACAAAACAACCCTCACCAGAGGACAATAGATGGTTCAGCAGGTAAAGGTACACACATACACACACACACACACACACACACACACACACACACACACACACACACCCCTTTGAAAATACTAGGCTAGAGAGCTGGTGTACTTGGTCTTTCAGAGGACCAGAATTCAGTTCCCAACATCTTGGGTGTAGTTCACAATAACCTGTAACTGCAGCTCCAGGAAAACTGACTCTTTTCTGGTCTCTGCAGTCACTGACACTCATGTGTGCATCCATATGCACACACAAATTACAAAATAAAATATATCTTTAAAAAAAGTCTTCAAAATCCAAAAATTTGACCAAACAATTAAAAAAAATTATCCAGGAGCTGGGATGAGGCTCAGTAGTAAGCTTACATGAAGTCTAGGGTTTCATCGCCAGCTTTGGGGCAAGAAGGAAGACAGTCAATTGGCCATCAAACTCATGAAAAAGATGTTCAGATTTACCATTCAACAGCAAGATGCAAAATAAATCTACCACAGGAGACCACAGCTTAAGAGAGAGACCATCCAACTCAAGCTCAGGGCAGTTCACAGCAGCTGCAGCATTCGGATGCCACTGAGGCATGCCACTTAGCTCTATCTACTAGCTGTACATGCAGGATGTGCTGGCCATAGGCCGTGCTCCAAGGCTTCCATTCAGTAGGAACACATGCACATGCTCTCACAAGACACTACAAAGTCATCCACACACAGGTCTGATGAGTAGTGTGGCAAGTTCATAAATATTATTATCCAGAATGGGGGCAGATACACTAGTGCCACATGAAACACAGAGCAGACCCAAAGCACAGAACTCCATTCACATCCAGCTCAAGGTGCACAACTGTAAACGGATGCCACAAGAATAATCACTTCTGGAAAGGAGTGGCTCAAGAAAGGAGGGACTTTCTGAATGGTCTGGTTTTAGAATCAGAAAGTAGCTGGCCATCACCACTCTTGGTAAAGCTTGGATAGCATGGAACGCAAGCCAGTAGCACATCAGGGCATTGCTGTACACTGTCACTCATGGCTTTTGCCGAAGAGCAACAAGTCAGTCATCTCCCTAGACAAACAGCAGAATCAGAGGTGGGGCACCTTCCATGGGGAAGACATCTGAAGTAAGGCCCCTGGGGTAAAATGGGTCTTAATCAAGCTAGAAGCAGAAGAAAAGGGGATGTAAGTAGTCCTGATAGGTATCTGCTATATGCCTATAGTTGGCCACTGCACAGGACCCATATGTGCAACTCCAAACCTTCCAGTGCCTGTACTGAAACAGTAATATCCCTTACACGCATCCAGAATATTATATCCCAACAAGGAACCAACATGAGATAACAAACAGACACTCTGGGGCCTCATCTAAGTCTTCAAAGTCAGCTGTGTATTTTATAGGGAGAGTGCACGAGAGCCAGATGGGATGCATGGTTCTTTGAGTCAATACTAGAAATCAAATATGGCTCAGAAAGTCCTACTGGGACGAGGACAGTGGTTAGCATTTTCTCCTCTGTTCCCCTGATACTTCTTTACAGTTGTGGCACAGCAGGAAGGAAGGCAGGAAGGCCTCAGGATCAACAGAGGGGAGAATCAAGAGAGAGTAAGGACTGAGCACTCAGAAGCCAGGTGAATAAAAGCACACAGTCATAGCTCAAATAGAACATTCATTGTCAAACAAGTCTTTCAGAAGACCAGATTTCCTCTCACCTCTATGAAAGGTCTTGCAATCTTGGGTGCGATAGTTTCACTGACAGATGGTTCCTGAGAAAGCACCACAAATTCCTCAGCTTTCACAGGAAATCCAGCATCATCCATAGGTGAGTAGACTTCAAACAGCTCCTGAATAGTTCGCTAAAAATAAATAATAAGCACAGTAACTTCCAGGAATAGACACAACCCTGAATCTGACTTGAGCCTTGGGCAGCATAAGAAGCCTCTCGAGAATCATCCCTCATTAGTAAATTCACACACACACACACACACACACACACACACACACACACACACACAGGTGATTCTCTTCACTGTGAGGGAAGTTGGGAAGTGAGACAGTCTCCCTATGTAATCATATGCAGTCACTGAGGATTCCTAACATATGAAAGCTACCTGAGTTAAGAATGCCATTGAGTAGTCATTTCCCTGAGCAGCTACTTCACGGATCAAATCTTTAGTCCCATTTTTTAACAATTTCTCTTCAATAGAATTGCCACTGACAAGCCTATAAAAGAAAAAAAAATATGTATACATGTACAGATAAAATAACAGTTACATCACCTAAAAACACAAGCCAATATCAGGCACAGGTGTCCAGAGAAACAGCACCTGCCTAAGCCACTCTGTCACTCCCTCTCCAACCTTTGCTCTCCTGCACTCTGGATTCTGCAGTGCATCCCTCTGCCTGCTACTGTTTCTCCTACCACATTCAACCCAGACCTTTCTGGGTTCTGGTCTTGGACTCATCCCCACTGTCTGTCCTTCCAGACCACAAGAGACAGAGTTGACAGCTTTCCTGACTTGCCTTGTGAGAGACTCTTTTTTTTTTTTTTTTGGTTTTTCGAGACAGGGTTTCTCTGTGTAGCACTGGCTGTCCTGGAACTCACTCTGTAGACCAGGCTGCCCTCGAACTCAGAAATCTGCCTGCCTCTGCCTCCCAAGTGCTGGGATTAAAGGCGTGCGCCACCACTGCCCAGCTGTGAGAGACTCTTAAGAGGTCCCGTTCTTAAGCTGTCCCCTGCAACATGCTAGTCCCCCAGAAGGTCTCAAAGTACTACCCCAAGCAGGCTCATTATCCAGTCTATTGTTTTCCTACAACATTCACTGTTTTGTTTTAAATATACTTAAAAAAAAATTTATGTATATGGGTTTTTGCCTGCATGTATGTATACCATTTTCAAGCCTGGTGCCCATGAAGGCCAGTGGATGGCTCTTGATTTCCTGAGACTGGAGTTACAGACAAGTTGGTGAGCTGTTATGTGGGTGCTAGAAATTGAACTTGTATCCTCTGTAAGAGCAGCCATCTCTCCAGCCTGATTACTTGCTTTAAGGATGTTAAATGCTAAAAGTCAAGACAGCTTAAGTTAAATCATTTTCACAAAAATGTTCACAGGGATGAAAAAAATCAAATGAGAATTTTCCTGGAGGAAAAAATTCTAAATATACGTTAACACAGGTCCAGTAGACACAATTCCCTTACATTTAAGCTTTAGGAGTAGGAAAAAGTCAGAATCTAACCTATGAGATAACACTAAAACAGGTTGCATTTTTGTCTACCTCTGGGTTCTAAGCACATCAACACTCTGTTGCACAGAGCAAGATGGCACCACCAACTAATAATATTCAGGTACTAACGTACACACATGCAGTAGGTTGGGTTTTGTTAAAACAGGATATCACAAAGTTAGCCTAGACTAGCTTCAAGTTCATCATCTTCCTGTCTAATCCCCCAGAATGCAAAGATTTTAGCACATGCCACCATTTCCAGTATGAGTAACATTTTTTTCTTAAAAAATAATATTGAGTGAGACTGAGATCAATCGATAAATAATATAAGCACACAGGCATGTATGTGCTGCAACTCACATGAAGAAGTCTGAGAACAACTTTTCCTCCAAATTGTTATCACTATTATGATAAACAGTTATAGTAATAGAAGGATAGACAGATGGATGGACAGATGGATGGAGAGTTATAGTGATGACTCTCCTTCTACCATGTAAGTCCTGAAGATAATTTATTCAGGTTAATTAAAAGCAATTTTTAAAAAAAGATTTATTTATTTTATTTATGAGTACACTGTCGCTGTCTTCATACACACCAGAGGAGAGCATCGGATCCCTTTAAAGATGGTTGTGAGCCATCATGTGGTTGCTGGGACTCGAACTCAGGACCTCTGGAAGAGTAGTCAGTGCTCTTGACCACTGAGCTATCTCTCCAGCCCAAAGGCAAACATTTTAATTAGCTGAGCTATCACATGGGCCCTGTGGGTGAATTTAACAGACATATTGTTGTACAATGTGGTCCTTCAGGCAAAACAGCAGCCATCTTCATCAGATCAGCTGTGTCGGCTTACAAGAGACCATCATGAGTGGCCCTATTGATTGATGTTCTCTTAGAAAGATGGGCTGGGGAAGTTGTGGACCTTCATCTTTGTATGCATTTCTATATAGCATGTAGAGGGACTAGAGTAAGAAGGCCCAGGGAAGGTGGAAAGAAGAGATCCCATCTATGTAACTATGCATAAGTTATCATCCATTCTAGGGTGTAGCTGCTGCTTTGAGGTTACTCGCATCCCTGTAAGAAATCATTCATGCTGTATTAAGTAAGCCCAATAAAGTCTCTGCAATGTTTCCAATGCTATACTTTGGTGGCATCAAACTTTGGCTTATCTTTGGGGCCTTCCTTATAAGGATGCATTGAGAAGGAATTCTTGCAATACATATTTTCATCATTGCTTGCCTTTCCAACCCCTTCTCCTAGGTAGCCAATGCAAAGGCTATGCTATCACCCTGGGTTGGCCTTTGATGTTTGTGGCATAAGGCACAATCAATCCTGTCTGTCATGGCATATGCTAAACGGTTCACACTTGTTTCCTTTGCTAAGCAGCATGAAGAAGCTCCTTATGAACATGCTTTTCCTTTTGTCTGCTCAGTAGGTGTATATCTGCTCCCTATTCTTGCTGCAATGAACAACACTACTGGGAGGCAGATGCCTCAGCATGGCTATGGCAGGTAAAGGGCAGAGCACTTTAATTTCAACAAGTCTTCTTGCGCTGCATTCAAAAGAGCTGAGGCAATTTCTGGGCTTTATAGACATGGCAGCTTCCATGACTAGACTCAGCTTCTCTTTGATATGCTCCCTGTCTGTAGCCCCCAATAGATATTTCATGTTCAATCTGAGTATCATACTTGAAATTGACTATTCAAATTCCTAGGCCCTCTGTATTCCTACTTTTAAATAAGAGCACCTTATTTCT
>JADRCD010227981.1:0-38235 GCA_019843815.1 Montemys delectorum
AGTTAAAAAATGTCCAGAATCAAATGAAAAGGAAAGAAAACATACAAGCTTATAGATTCACTGAAAGTTTATAGCTCTACATAGCAACATTAAGAAGTCAGAGAGACTGCAAATAAATAACGTAATGACATACTTTAGAGCCCTGGAAAAAGAATATGCCAAACCTCAAGCCAGTAAATGGAAAGTAACCATTAGGATCGAGGCAGAATGTAGTGACACACAGACAGGTAAGGAGGCAAGTAGACAAGCTAACACTAAGAGTAAACGAGCGAAGAGGTGCTCTTCTGGAAAGATACACAAGATTCACAAACCCTTAGGAAAACTAACAGGAAGAAGAGTTAAGACTCAAACTAATGAAATTAGAAAAGCAAAGGAAAGGGAGCCATTATAACAGATACCAATGAAGTTCAGATACACCTTAGGTCTTCCCTTAAAAAATGAATATTCCAGGAATTTAGAAAATCTAAAAGAAGTAGATGGATTTCTGCATGTATATTGTCTACAACTTAAGTAAAAACAAGACAAACAACTTGAAACATAGTTATAATTTGTAAGTGATGTGGTGCACTCAGCCCTAAATGAAACACGTATAAATCTCAACCCCTTTTAGGGCTCGGGGAACATTAAGGGGTGTGGCAGAAAGAAGGGCAGAATTGGGGCCTTAGGCTCTGAAACGCTGTCCTCAGGACACGACACAACCATTACATTCATGGGTCCATACCTGTGGTCATCTGTATATGAAAATCACCAAGCCAGTCAATATTAGAGATGGATGAGGAGGGCCCACGAGGCTCTGCCGGTCGCTCAGGATCTGCCGACAGCTTGTGGCTGCTGGGGAAGAAGTAGTCATTTTTCTATCTCTCTGGTGGCTGCCCCACACTCATGTGCCCGCAAGCAGCACTACTTATAACCAGTGAGTTACTAAAGAGAAAAAGAGAGAGAACACAAAGTGGGAAGGGAGAAGGAGGAGAGAGGGGAAGAACTTAGGATAGTTTTGATGAAGATACAGTATACATGTGTATGGCACTGTTCAGACAATAAAGGTGAAATATTCCTAAAAGTAATTTTTAATACAAGCTTCTCCAGGAGGTCGATTCTGTCATCCTACTAATGGCTGCTCTGCTCGTGGCCACGCTGTATGATGCATCAGGAAGCAGGGGTCCCTGATCTGCCTGACGTTCCCTCAGCCCCAGTCAGGCAGATTACTTGACAGCTCTCTGCTTTTGTTTTTTAATCTGTAAGCTAGGAATGTGATTTTTTTCAACCCTGATGCCTTAATTAGATTACTGAGTATTTCTGTTCTTCCATTTAGTTTCCCAGCCTCAGTGATAATATCCTCACGTGAGAACAGCCAGTCCTTATTTTGTGAACCCTCGTCCCCCTTTAGGTTTTGAAGAAGGGCTAAAAGGTATATAGTGTATCTGAAGCACTTTGGGCCCTAGTTTTAGTTAAGATCAAGTGCAAAGGATTCTTCTGTGTATTGGGCATGCCTGACCACAGATTGCTGGGCACCTGTGTGATAGGTGTGCCCACACAAAGCAGGGACACAGAAACCAGATGTCCTCGGAACATCTGGACACACGGAGGCTGGTCCTTTCAGTGAGGCGGCAGCTACAGTTAGTCCTGAGAGTTCCCACCCCAGGTCAGCTGGAGAGATGGCACCATGGTGACAGACGTATGAACAAAAGGTTACAGAGCGAGTTTTCCCTCACACTGTGTCTGCTGTGATATTTGCCCCTGCCAAATATCTTGGAACATTTTCTTCCGCCAGGCACAAACACCATACACACTTCTTCCATGGTTAAGCACACAGGGAGTACCTTGAGACTGACTTGGAAAGAGAAACTGCCCCAGGTTGTTTTTTGGCAACTAGGTAAATGTACGCTCTCGTGAAAGCTGCCTCTACTCTCAGCCTAGCCAGAGAAGCTTCACCTTGCCAGGGCACACTGGGGTCTGAAGTGCTCCTGTACCAACCCCAATTAAGAGCAGCCATTCCCCACCCACCAGCCTTCCTTCTTTAGAGCAAAGAAGCCCAATGAGAAAAGCCTTCTCCTTTTTTTCTGGGCCGAGATGATCCTACCCAGGATTTAAAGGCTGGGCTCTATTCTTTCTTTACAGGCTGTATTCCTTACAGCCTGGCTCCCTGTGTTCTACTTTAACCTGGTTCCCCTTCCTCAACCAGGCCCCTCCACCCTGTGAGGTAAGCCAGGTCCACTGCTACCTCATTCCTTAGTCTGGGAGCCCTCCTAAGCCCCCACTGAACTTCTCCCACAAGGGCAGGCACAAGTCCAATCCTCTACCACCCCAAATCCATCTTTTCCTCCTCTGACTTCCGACTGCATTTATAGTTAGCCCTCTACAATTTACCAGACCACCTAATTATATGCTGGCAGGCCTTACTCCATAATTAGTTCTTACATTTGACTCTGGCCTCCAGAGTAGATAACTGAACCCTGGTGAAGCAGAATCCCAACTTGACACATTTTTATTGTACCCACAGAGCACACAGCGGGGCCATTCATTAAGCCTTTGTGTATACTATATACGTCACTCTATGTATGCTACCAATGAAGTGCCCACAGCATGGAGATGAGGCTTGTCATAGCGATTTTTCAGAGGAGGAAAACAAATGTCACAGTCATATGGACACAGAGCAGGTAAGGGCTGAGATGATTCAGGCCAGTGGTTGCCCAAAGGCTTTATCCAAACTTTTCCACAGTTATAAAAATGCAGAGGTAAGAAATAAAACGTAAGAAGTAAGAAGTAAGTTCGCTAGAATCATCTTGTTATGAGGAAGCTAAACAAAAATCAGGGCCTTTGTTTTTAAAGGCATTGGAATAAATGATAAATGGAAATCTAAGTTTTACAATATAGCTAGCTCCCCAAGCCTCGATCTTATGCCTGCTATTTTTACATGTAACTCATCTCTTAGAACCAAGTTAGACTAGACTCCATGTTCAAGGATGCTCGATGCTGAATAAACAAATGAATGGTAGTCAGCAGACGTACTCCCTATGCCCACTAAGTATAATGAACGGCTTAGTTAATGAGAAAAATATGGTAAAAGGCATTCTAGTTCTCTTGATCCAGCTCTTCACAGGCTGCATGGTCCAGACTCCTTTTCTCCAGCAGCAGATTCCACTCCTACAGATCTGCCACTTGGGAAGTTATCATTATTAATGATAATGATAACTCATTACCATTGCATCATTGCAGAGCGTGACGAGATCTGCAATGGGTCCCACAATGGCTGCATCTTCGCTGAATATGTGCTGACATTTTCTTGTGTTCAAGACTCTGAACACCCAGGCATGGTAGTGCCTGTCTTTAAATGCAACATTTGAGAAGCAGAGGTAGGTAGATGTCTATGAGTTTGAGGCCAGCTTAGTCTACATAAAAGTTTCAGGTCAGCCAGGGCCACAGAGTAATGTAGGCTTAGAATTTTTCAAAACCTACTTTAATAAGGGTTCTTAAATGCTTTAACCTCTCTTATAGTCTGCTACCCACCAGAGGTAGTGGAAAGGAAAGGTTAATAGGGCAAAAAGGGCAAAAAGGGGTATGGACCTGTTTAGAAAGAATTTTGGGGGGGTGAGTCCAATCTTCATTGTCAGGATATAAGCAGTTTAGCTCACACGTATCAGCAGTGGTAGCTTGATATACTTGCAAACACTTTTCACAAATCAGCAATGGCAGTTCCATCCAGGGAAAACAGCAAGGCTCTGGCAATTGGCCCAAGTCTGCAGAATCAACAAGAAGCTGCCAGAATATCACAGGAAGTTCTTTGGTGCATTTCTCTCTATGAAGTCACAACAAACAATGACCAGTGAAGAAGGCAAGGTGATCCAATGTTGACCAGCTTCCGCAAAGCCCAACAAAGATAAAGAGTGGCAAGGCGAATCAATGCCACAGCATCATCCACTGTCTCTTGGGTTATACTTATATGCTTTGCAAATACCACATGTTCTCCCAAGCATCTACTCTAGCCAAACATCACATGGCCCTTTTCAAGGTAGCTTCCAGAAAAACACCATGTGTCTAGTCTCAGAAAAACATCCTCTCATAAGTCAGTTTCCAGAAAAATATCACATGACATAACTGAATCTCCAAAGCAACCAGAAATTTCTACTAAAGAAAAAGACATGCACTCTCTCTATGTGTGCCTATGTTTTTATCTCTGTGTCTCTTTCTCTGTCTATCATCTTTCTGTTTGTCTATCTGTCTGTCTGTCTAAATATCTATCTATTATCTATCACACCCACACACACCCAAATATGCATTGATCATCTGTCTATCATTGCTCCAGCCATACCAGCCACCTTTAGCCACCTTTAGTTGGTTTGGGGACATTACCATCCAATCTCTAACTTCCTTTTCCCATCACCTCAGTGGAAACCACACGTGAAGGCCTTTGGTTCTCAGTAGAGACTGCCGCCCCCAGTTCAGAGAGTAGGCTATTTGAAGACTATAGTGTGTCTGAGTCTGTAGTATAACTGATGAAGCCAAAAGCGGGCACAGACTTCCTTTTTATGACCAAGTAGACAGCTGGAATTGGAAAACCCTCTCCTACAAAACCATTTGTCTTGATGAAAGTGACAGAGAGTAGCCAAAATATCTGTTTTCCTCCTTTTGAGGAAAGTTGGCTATCTCTGTTGATGCTGTAACAAATAGAAACCAGGGCTAAAGGGGAAGCTAAAAGACAGCAAGGTATGATCAAATCACTGTAGAATGGCCCGGACCTTCACTACTAGGACTATGAGACATTCAGTGCTCCCTGTGCACTGATGGGAAGGGAGCCTTTGGTCAGAGAGATCTGTCCGAAGAAGATAGGGCAATGCCGGTCCCCTGCCACCTTTTGAATTGAAAGGGTTCATATGGGGGCTGGAGAGATGACTCAGCAGTTAAAAGCAATGCCACTCTTGAGGAGAATCCAGACTAAGTTACCAGCACTCACAGGGCTGCTCACAACCATCTATGGTAACTCCAGTTTCAGAGGATCCAATGATTTCTTCTGACCTCTATGGGCACCAGACACAGATGTGGTGTACAAAAAGAGAAGCAGGCAAAACACCCACTTACGTAAAAGAAATCTAAAAAACTTATCGGATATATGGAATACAGAATAGCAAAGAATACACTTGTGTTGGCGGGAGCCCTGGGGGAGTAAAGAGGGAGCTAATTAAAACAAGTGAGACTTTTCAGTTCACACTCTTCATATTGCTTTGATTCACAAGCCATATGATGCATGGTGTAGCATTTTAAAAGCCAAACTAAGACTTTTAATGATTCTTGCATGTATTTGCAGATAATTGATTCCTTTTAGCTCAATGATCATTTCACTTGGTTTGGTGTGGACAATATAAGTTTCAGCTGAGTGGGTTACATAGTCCTCCTGGCATCATATATGAGCAGGATTGGGGGCTGAGAGGATGTTTGTATTCTGTAGGTGGACTCTTGCCTTGTTATTGTTCATAAAAGCATTATCCTAAGAATGATAAAAGCTGGTCTTTGTCCATGTATGAACAGTGATCTGAGAAGTTGACGGTTTCCTGAGCCACAATTCCCCGAGAAGCCTTGAGCCTTGAACTTCTTAAGCAGGAATTTCAGTCTCTGGATGATTCAGCTCTGTTTTGGAGAAGGTGGGGGCAACAAATAAAGACCCATTCATGGGAATATGATGTAAATCCAGTGCATGACTAGAAATGGATCCCACGTGGTCACTACAAAGGATGCCTTATCTGGCAATATCCACTGAAAGTGAGCACACACCCCGTGGTCTAGCAACTCCACTCCTCTGGATATAGCCCAGGAATATGTAAGTACATTCACTACAAAACCACACTTAGCATCATCCGCAGCAGCTGCATGCAAAATAGACCCAAACTGGAAACTTCACAGTATTGATAGATGAGATGGATGAAATTCAGCTCCAGTCATAGCACTGAACACCATACAGCCATGAGGGTAGGTGGACATGACACACACAGTACGGGTGACACAAGCAGAATGGCAGAGTGCAAGAAGGAACAAGAGTAGTCACTGTAGGATTGCACTGATGTAAAGTTCAAACCCAGGCCCAGCCAGTCCCAGGCTATAGGGAGTCCAGAGAGTGCTCTTGTAAAGGGCTAGGGGGTTGCAAAGGGACAAGGAGGGTACGTGTGCGGGTGCTGTGAAGGGTTGCAGGTGCTCTGAGTCTGTTTGGTGAAAACTCATTGTACGAAACATGTATGGTTTGTGTACAGTTGTGTGTGATTTTGGTGTGTGTGTGTGTGTGTGTGTGTGTGTGTGTGTCTTGTTTTGTTTTGTTTTTTTGAGGCAGTTTTTTTCTGTGTGGCCCTGCTGTCCTAGAACTCATTGGCTGACCTCACTGGTAGACCAGGGTGACCTCAAACTCACAGAGATCCGCCTGTCTCTCTCTGGAGAGCTAGGATTAAAGATGTGAGCTATCACTGGCCAGCTCATTATATATGTTTTATATCAAAGAAAGAGCAGAGACAGACAAACAGACAGACAGACAGACAGACAGACAGACAGACAGAATAAGGTCCCACCAGGGAGGGGCAAGCTCCTTGCAGTTAAGTACCTTCTATTTCTGTAGCCCTGTAAATGGTGAGCTCTAGATACCTAGGCATGTAGAAAATCATAAGCAAATAGTTCTTATAAATGTCATGTTTACCTCTGGGTTGGAATTTGAGTTTGTCTTACTATCTCTGCATTTTTCTGTATTCATTTGTATTTTTACATGGTATAGACCCACTCAGATAACAATTGTTATAGTTTACAACTTCTTGATTAAAAGAGAATCAAATCTTGCTTTGGTTGTTAATACAGTGGCTCCTGTTTGGAGTCTCAGCTACTTGGGGGCTGAGGCAGGAGGACTTGGCAAAGAATTAAGTAAGCCTCCAGGCCTAGACCAGGACATAGTACATGTGTGCACTAGTATATTTTACAGTCACCCACAGCTTCTGAGCATACCCAGCTCTGGTTCTCAGTAGAGCAGAAAGCATCATTCTCATCAGGAGATTCTGCTCCTGTGGCAGAATCGACAAGACACAGGGGTAGTCCCTGATGCAGCTGAGTGTCTGCCTTTCCCATCTCAGAGCCTCCTCTTGATCTTTCCACATGCAGCTTCTGATCCATCATCTTACCCAGGAGTCTCTTAGACTCACAAAGCAGATTTATTAAATAAAAATATCTTTATTATTTAAATAGAAAGTAAAAATACCCTCCTTTTTCTTTCTTCTGCTTTTACTCTGTAATCTCCACACACCAGGCTACTTATCATTTGTGCGGGTGGTAGAATTCCTATCAGCAGACCCCCAGCTCAGCTGGTCTCCATAGCTTAGGAGAGAATTTCCTGTCCCTCCTCAATTCTCTTTCACACCAACAGCCTCTTCTGTATGTCCACATACTTGGAATTCTTTTAATGAGGATAAATTGCTTTCATCTAAAAATCAAAGCCTAAACTTAAAATGTAAATAACTCTGGGTGGTTTAACACATGGCCTTCGTATTCACACTGGTGTGTAAATGTCTACTCCCTAAGGAGGAGAAGTGGCAAAGAGAAGACAGCTCTTGCTTATAGTCAGGCAGCTTGCTGATGGCGCTGGCCTCCTCTGATTCTTGAGTCCCCTAGGCCTGCTCTTGTGATCCTGAGCCACCCAGAAGCAGAAGGCAGCCATGTTGCTCTGACCAGCTGTATATCTATTCCAGACTCAGGATTACAATAATTTGGGAGAGGGTCAAACAAGTCAGAGCCCCAGATGGCAGAAGAGTTGCATTAACTTAAGACCCTTAACTCTTTCCCCAGGGCAGGAGACGGAGACAGAGAAGGATGACGCTTTCCAGGCTCAGGACTCAACCTTGATCCAAAGCTGGTCATGGCTTTAATTTTTGTAAATCAAAGCCTTCAGTTTTTCTTCACTCGCTTAGCGGAAGACATGTTTCCCAGGATGCATGGCGAAAAACAATAAACAAAAGGTACCAAGTTGGAGATTGTATGACATTGTGTTATCACTTAACCCATTTGTAAGCGGGCGGGCGGGCGCCTCATTCCCCCACTTCCTAACCCTTAGTCTCCCAATGCTGTCCTCACAGGATCATCCAAACCTTGGGAGACATTTGTCTAATTATCATCACACACGATGGGCCTATTGCCAGCTGCTTTTTATTTTAACTCCAGATTCATTCCAGGGTGTGTGTGTGTGTGTGTGTGTGTGTGTGTGTGTGTGTGTGTGTGTGTGTGCGGGTGGAGAAGCAGAGAGAGGAGCATATGTCTGTTTTTGCTATTGCACAGAACTGATCAGATTTCCTTTTATAATCACAATTAAACTTCCAGACCAGATAGATCATATGAATATTTCACGTTAAGAGGATCTGAATGCATGTAGACGTGGGCAATCTCACAAAACCTTCTAAGTTTGGAGGGGAAATGCTGAACCATAAGATTGAACAAAATATCTAGAGATACAATGGGCACCCAGGGACCAGAGGAGCTGAAGATGAAGGAGTCTGTCCATCCTGAGCCTGGAGACTGTGGAGTTAAGCCCCAAGGACATTTACTATTTTCCCTTCAATAGGATGGTGAAGCCTATGAAAGTAGGCCTTTGGCCATTTTCCTCTCTCACATAAGTCTTAGAACCTCCTTTATTAGTGGACAGTTAACACTGGTTGAGTGAAGGACAACCCTTTGTCACTTGGCCCCTACAGTGGTCAGGATGGGACATACTTCATAGACTCTCCATGGAAAGCAGGATTGTGAAGCAACAAAACCAGTCAATCAGTGAGAGCACTGAACACTGACATCTGGCTGGAGGGAGGTCAGGACTTAAAAATGTCCTGGCATAGGCCACACAGCTTCACTACTTTTGTGCTGAGTGGCAGGAATCCTATGGCATCTTCTGATGTGAGAAGCTGCACTAATGGCAATCTGAAAGGGGGGCGGGATCTGGGGGGGGGGATGACCATAAAGATGCTGGGAAATTGATAGGGGCTTCCCGCTTCTCCCAGGAGTCTGCTTTCCTATCCCTACAAAGCAGAGAATGTAGAGGAATGTCCATAGAATTAATTCTGAGTGGCTCCCTGGTGATTCAGAGATTGAGTGACATAGGTATCTGTCCCAGGTTGAGAAATCTTAGTCAGGCACCCCAAACCCATCAGAAATGAACTCTAACCAGGCACCACTCTGCTGCTGTGAGCCACAGCCAGTGTGTCTCCTGTCACCCACAACTGTGACAGTTCCTTGGAATAACCATTTACGTTCTCCAGGAATACCTTTTTTTAAAAAACACAGCAAAAGTTTACTTTTAAGATAATTTTACATTTATATATGTATGTATATATATATATATTTTCAGTATAGAGAAATATACATAATATATCCTGATCATGGTTTCCCCTCCCTCTACTCTGACTAGTTGCTCCCCAACCTCTCCTTCCATTTGGATTTATCTCCTAGCTGTCTCTCATTAGAAAAGAAACAGGCTTCTAGGGGGTAAGAGCAAAATGTGATATAATAAAGAAAAGAAACAAGGCACAGATACAGAGACCCACTCATTCCCACACTCAGGAATGACATAAAAAAACATTAAACTGGAAGCCATAACACAAAGTACCTATAGGATAAAGAAAGAGAGAGAAATAAATATGTATATATAAAATTAAATTTAAATTAAAAATGATAAGATAAAAATGTTTTTAAAGGAAAGCCAGTGAGACAACATTCTGAGACAAGAAGCCTCCAAAGATGCTGCTGAGTTAATTTTCTGTTGGTTGTCTACCACCCCTGGACGAGCAGCCCATCCTTAAGGCTAGTTGGCTTCCCCAGTGAGACTCCTTTGGAGGAAACAACAAAATTTTCTTTCTCAGGTGGTTATCCATCGGAGATAGCTTCTGGGGAAGGGATTACAAGATGTGTCTTTTTTTTTTTTTTTTTTTTTTTTTTTTTCATCTCTAGGACTCCATCTGCTGCAGAGACTTGCAGGCCTTGTGCATACTACCCCAGTCTCTGTGACTCGATGTATGGACCAACTCTTTTGACTGACTGGGCCTTCCTTCCTTGGTGTCCTCCATCCCTTTCGGTTCTTACAGTCTTTCTGCCTCCTCTCCCTTGGGATTTCTGAACCCTGAGGGGAGGGCTTTGATGAAGACATCCAGTTGGGGGCTGAGTGTTCCAAGGTCTCTCACTCTCTGCCTAATGTCTGGCTGTGGGTCTCTGGATTTGTTTCCATCAACTGCAGGAGAATGCTTCTTTGATGATAAATGAGCAGGGCACTAATCTATGAGTACAGCAGAATGACATTAAGAGTCATTTTGTTGCTACTTACTGGTGTTTTATTTGTTAATTTTTTTTTAGAAGAATAGTATTTGGGTTTTCCCTAGATCCCTGACCAATCTAGTCCCCCATTCTTAGTCACCCAAGTAGTTTCAGGTATGGTTTTACCTAGTGGAGTGGGCCTTAGGCCAAATCAGATTTTGGGTGGTTACTCCTACACACTTTGTACCACAATTATGATAGTATATCTTGCAGGCATGACATCATTGTAGATCAAAGGATTTGTGACAGCGGGGTTGGTGTTTACACGTCTCTTTTAGTATCCTGCAGAGTACTTTCCTGTATCAAAGAAGCTAGTACATAGGTGTGAAGGATCTCTGTAGTGAGGAGCTCAGTTTCTCCATGTTCAGTGAGTTGTAGAGGTGTTGTCTTCATCAGTGAAGCTCTGGCCTCAGTTTGTGGAGAGCAAACTTGAGTCTCAGCAATAGCTTGGGATGTTGGTGGTTCTCATGTGATGACTTTGGCCATCAACCCAATCCTGGTAATGGATGCTCCATTCAGTCACAAGAGGTAGCCAGCTGCGACTCTGTCTCTAGAGTTATTTGACTGAAAACATGATTTGATGATTTCAGTACATCACCTTCATGTATATAATATTGGAGGAAGTTTTTACTGTGGTATGTTTCCATACCTCCCCTCAATGGCCCTTACTTTTAGCTGTCTCTCCCTTTATCTTCTCCATCATCTCTCTCCACTCCCACTCCCTCTCTCTACTTGGTCCTCCCTCTCCTAACCACCCATAACCATTTTGTTCTCTTTTCTTAGAGCTATCATATATCCTCCCTCCCACCCTAGTCTCTTCCTCTGTACCTAACCTCTGTGGTTTGTAGTTTGTTTCCATTGATCTAATATCCACATGTAAGTGAATAATACCACATTTATCTTCCTGGATCATACTCAGGATGATTTTCTTCTTAGTTCCATTGATTTACCTCTGAATTTCATGATTTTTCCTTCTTTTTTAATGACTGAGTAATACTCCATTGGGTAAATGTTCTACATTTTCTTTATCCACCCCTCAGCTGAGGGACATCTAGGTTGTTTCCAATTTTTGGCTATTGTGAATAAAGCAGCAACAAACATAGTTGAGCAAGCACCTCTATAGCAGGATGAAGTGTCTTTGGGTATATTCCCAAGAGTGGTACAGCTGGATCTTGAGGTAGATCAATTCCTAAAATCCTGAGAAACTGCACACTGATTTCCACAGTGGCTTTACAAGTTTGCAGTTCCATCAGCAATGGGTGAGTGTTCACCTTTCTCCACATCCTCACCATCACTTGTGTTTTGATCTTAGCCATTCTGACAGGTATAAGATGGGATCTCAAAGTAGTTTTGATTTATATTTCTCTGATGACTAAGGACATTGAACGTTTCCTTAAATGTGTTTCTGAGACATTTGAGTTGCCACTTTTGAGAATTTTATGTTTATATCTGTACCCTATTTTAAATTGGGCTACTTGGTTTCTTGATATTTATGCTTTTTTAGTTCTTTATATATTCTGGATATTAGCCTTCTATCACAGTTGGTAAAAAAAAAAAAAATCTTTTCCCATTTGGTAAGCTGCCACTTTGTCCAATTAGCAGTGTCCTTTGCCTTACAGAAGCTTCTCAGCTTCACGAGGTCCCATTTATTAATTGTTGGTCTTAGTGCCTGAGCTGTTGGTGCTCTGTTGAGAAAGTCTTTTTCTGTGCTAGTGAGTTCAATATTTCCCACTTTCCTTTCTATTGGGTTTAGTGTATATGTCTTTATGTTAAGGTCTTTGATCCATTTGGAGTTGAGCTTTGTGTGGGGTGATAAATATGGACCCATCTGGATTCTTCCACATGCAGCCATCTTCTTTGGACAGTACCATTTGTTGAAGATGCAATCCTTTTCCAGTGTGTATTTCTAGCTTCTTTATGAGGAGTCAGGTATCCATAAGTATGTGGACTTATGTCTGGGCCTTAGATTTGAGTGCTTTGTTCGGTGTCTCTGTGTGTGTGTGTGTGTGTGTGTGTGTGTGTGTGTGTGTGTGTGCAGGCGTCCATATGAACCTGAAAGTCATCCTTACAAGATTTGTGAATAGCTGTGTTGGAATTTTGAATCTGCAGATTTCTTTTGGTAGGATGACCATTTTTACTGTATTAATCCAACTGATTCATGAGCATGAGAGATCTTTCTGTCATTAGCTTTCTGATACTGTCTTCAATTTCTCTCTGCAATATCTTAAAAGTTTTTAGTATACGAGCCTTTCACTTGCTTGGTTAGAGTTCCCCTAAGATATTTTATACTGTTTGCAGCTGTTTGGGAAAGCTGTTGTTGCCCTGATTTCTTTCTCAATCCATTTGTCATTTTTAGATAGGAGGCCTATTGATTTCTGTGTGATTTTGTGATTTTTGGTGTGTAGATGTTAAGAATTGTAATGTCCTCTTGGTTTTTCCTTTCATGAATATGTAGTGTCCTTCACTATCTCTTCTGATTAGTTTTGGGTTGAAATCGATTTTGTCAGATATTAAAATGGCTACACCAGCTTGTTTCTTAGGTCAGTTTACTCGGGGTATCTTCTTCCATTCTTTCACCTTGAGATAATGTCTACCCTTAATGTTAAGGTGTTCTTCTTTGATGCAGTAGAAGAATGAGTCCTGTTTAACATCCATCCAGGCAGTCTGTGTCTTTCTCCTGGGTAATTGAGACCATTGATGGGTGAGAAATATCAATAAGCAGTGTTCATTGATTCCTTTTATTTTGCTCTGTGTCTCTGTGTCTCTGTCTCTGCTCTGTGTCTCTCTCTCCTCTCTCTCTCTCTCTCTCTCTCTCTCTCTCTCTCTCTCTCTCTCTCTCTGTGTGTGTGTGTGTGTGTGTGTGTGTGTGTGTGTGTGTGTGTGTTTCTCCTCTTGACTTGCTGGTCTGGGAATTTTTATTTCTTCTCTTGTGTGTGGTTTTCTTCTTTAGGTTGGAAATTTTCTTCTAGCACCTTCTGTAGAGCTAGATTTGGAGGTAGATACTGCTGAAATTTGGTTTTATAATGGAATGTCGTATTTTCGTCATCTATTGTGATGGAAAATCTTACTGGGTATTGTAATCTGGGCTGGTATCTGTGGTTTCTTAGAGGCTGTAGAACATCTATTCTGGCTCTTCTGGCTTTTTAAGTCTCCATTGAGAAGTCAAGTGTTACTTTAATAAGTCTGCCTTTATATATTACATGGTCTTTCTCTCTTTGCAGCTTTTAATCTTTCTTTGTTTTCTATGTGTTGAAGATTGATTCTAATGCTTTGATTTAATAGGGAATCTGAGTGTCCAAACGCTGAAGGACCTTGTCCCCTATTGGTTTTTGGTCGATCACTAAAGATGCCCACGGCCAATGGCTGGGCAAAGGGAGACAGGGTTCAGACCCTTAGATTTGTGCAGGCAAGGACACAGGGGAGGAGAGAGAAGAATGACCATGACTTGGGGGAGAAAAACAAATCAGATTTAGAGCTGCAGAAGGAAGATCATCCAAAATGTAGTTGGAAAGGGAACGTAGCCCCCTAAAGGGCTGCCCAGAAGCATCTTGGGCAGCATGGACCAAGGGACCAAGGGTCCTGTCACAGAAGGTGACAGGACAGTGAAGTTAAAGGTAGATGTAGAAGGTGATGAGCCAGGAGTACCAGAGGGGAAAGTATGCTAGCTGTGGGAGAATTAGAATGGCCCAGCCTTTGAGAAGCCAAGGTATTTAAAAATAAGCTAGTGTGTGTGTGTGTGTGTGTGTGTGTGTGTGTGTGTGTCTTTCATTCATGGTCCCAAAGGACTTCGGGGTGGGTGGCTGGAAGCTTGACTTGCCAGGAGTAAAAAGCAGAATAGCTAAACTCCACACTACAGTATGTTTAGAGTTGTTTTGATTATTATGTGCCAAAAGAACTTTCTTTTCTGGTCTACTCTAATTGGTGTTCTGTAAGCTTCTTGCACCTTGATAGGCATTTCCTTCTTTAGGTTAAGAAATTTTTCTCCTATGATTGTGTTGAAACTATTTTCTGTGCCTTTAACCTGGGTTCAGTCTCCTTCCTCTATTCCTTTTCTAAGATTTGGTCTTTTCATGGTGTCCTAGATTTTCTAAATGTTTGGACCAGAATCTTTCTTGAGGTATCTATTTGTTTCTAGTGTGTCGTCAGGGCCTGAGACTCTCTTCCATCTCTTGTATTCTGTTGATTGCCTCTGTGGTTCGTGTTTGAGTTCTTAATTTTTTCACTTCCAGATTTCCTTTTGTTTGGGTTTTCTTTATTAATTCTATTTCCACTTTCAGGCCTTGGACTGTTTTATTCATTTCTCTCCACTGTTTGTGTTTTCACAAAATTCTTTAATGAATTTATTCATTTCCTCTTTGAGGACCTCTAATTAAATCCATAAAGGCTATTTTTAGGGTCTTTTACTTGTGCTTCAACTATGTTGCCATAGTCAGGGACCACTGGGTCAGGGCCGCTGGGCTTTAGTGGAGACTTATTGTCCTAGCTGCTCTTGATTGTGTTTTCACACGGGCATCCTGGCATCTGGGTTTGGGAAGATTGTAATTCTAGGTGCTAGTATCTAGTCTTGTCTCTTTTGAAGGGATGTTGTTTCCTCCGTTTCAGTTGCCCTTTCTGGTTCTTAGGAGTGTGGTGGCTGTGTGTTGCCTAGTAGTCAGTTCTTCTGGGAACCTGATGGAGTGGTGAATGGAGGTTCCAGGTAGAATGTGTTTCTAGGTATTTGGAGCTAACACTTAGGAATGAGGATGGGCTATGAAGGCATGGCTGAGGACAACCACTGGAGAGAGGAAAGCAGGACATTCCACTAATTCTAGTCCTGCTGAGTCCCCAGGGAAAGGGGACTGAGAGTTAAGAGAGACCACATCAGGTGGTCTGCTACAGAGCTGGGGGTGAGACTGGGGAATTGGATATGGAGGAGAGGAGGGGAGGGAAGATCTGAAGTTCACCTGCCCCCTCCATTGGCCTTCTTGGTTCTCTGGCAGGTTTGACTGGCTTCCTGATTCCCAGAGAAAGCTGGAGTTGGGGGCTGGGATAACAGGGTCAGTGGGGAGGAAAGTTGGAGGAGAAGATCTGGATGGTCACCCAGAGATAGGGGCAGAGAGGAAGGGAGGCTGGAGCAGGTGATCTGTTACAGCTTTGGGAAGGGGTTGGGGGAGAATCACAGACTGTATTTGAAAGGAGGAGGGAGAAGGGAAGATCTGTAGTTAGCCTGTCTGTTTCCCTGGTGGTCTTTTATGGGCCTGCAGGTTCCCAGGGAAAATCTGCTGGTGTTGGAAGCTGGGATAATGGGATGAGTGTGGAGAAGGAAGGCTGGAGAAGGTCAGACAGGAGGAGATGGGGCTCAGAGAGAAAGGGGAGACCACAGCAGGCATTCTGCTACAGAGCTGGGAATGAGACCAGATTCGGGGACTGAATTTGTAAGAGATGAGAGAAAGGTGAAGATCTGCCTCCCCAAGGAATCTAGAGGGCTTTATGCCCTGAATTAGTCAGACTCCAATGAGATTTGTGCTAGTAAGAATCTGACCCTAAGTAGTAATAGTATTTGAGGAAGAAGGTTGTCAGTATTTACTGGAGTTTCCTTTTCTTCTTCATGGTCTTTGGTGAGAGAGGGAAAGGTTGTTGAGAATGTCAACAACAACAACAACAACAACAACAACAACAACAACTCAGTGTTTGCCTCTGTGTACTAAGAGTTAACTGCTTGTAATCTAGAAAGAGAGGTAGGACAAAACCCATGAGTCTTCAAACTTGACACAAGTGCTGTCAAAATAATTTACCACAGAGTGCAGAGAAAGAACTGATTTCAAAGGACTGGGCCTTTTAAAGTGGCAGAATATTTGAGCAGTGATAGTTGGAAAAGGGTATTTCAAAGCATTGGAAGGTTCCAGAGAGACCTATGAAGTTAAATGAGGTAGTGCTTTGGAGAATGGAAGGAGCTGGAGTTTTAAGGGAATGAATGGGACAAACAGGTACTTGAGATAGGGGAGGGATTGGGAGCAGAACTTATCCCAAATGTAAGGCAGACAGGAAGAGTGACAGCCACATGCTAATCAACCCACCCACCAAACAACCACTATCAACCAAGTAGACACCTAACCAATCAACCTTCTAAGGAACCAACTCGAATAACTGACCACCCAACTAATGGATGTCCTCAATGAGGGGCGGTCTCCTCAATCATTGACTTGGTTAAGTATTAGCAGAGTAAGGCCAAGGAAAATTGGAGGTGGTGAACATGCTTCTAGGCAGAGGAGGTCCTCGAAGAGGCTTGGAGGCATCAGGAAACACACAGGTGTCAGAGGGAGAAGCAAAGCACAAGAGAAAGTGATAGATAGGGAGCTTAGTCTTAAAAACTGTACTTTCTCTAGAATTACTCTTGAAAGACAAACAATAGTTGCCTCCAGGGGCGAAAATTAGGGGGAGCTGAGGAACAAAACTTGAACATTTTCCTATTCTATTTATTTCGATTCTTTCCAATAATTGACCTCCTTGCGTACAAAATAAAATCTTAAAGTGTTGTCAGTCAGGGTCCTGGTAGCTTGATATGTGTACTGGCTAGTTTTGTGTGTCAACTTGACACAGGCTGCAGTTATCACAGAGAAGGGAGCTGCAGTTGGGGAAGTGCCTCCATGAGACCCAGCTGTGGGGCATTTTCTCAATTAGTGATCAAGGTGGTAGGGCCCCTTGTGGGTGGTGCCATCCCTGGGCTGGAAGTCTTGGGTTCTATAAGAGAGCAGGCTGAGCAAGCCAGGAGAAACAAGCCAGTAAGGAACATCCCTCCATGGCCTCTGCATCAGCTCCTGCTTCCTGTTTGAGTTCCAGTCCTGACTTCCTCTGGTGATGAACAGCCATGTGGAAGAAAGCTCAATAAACCCTTTCCTCCCCAACTTGCTTCTTGGTCATGATGTTTGTGCAGGAGTAGAAACCCTGACTAAGACAGTGTGGTAGTGAAAACACCTGTTTTCATGGTGTGAAATTTAGGAGTTTCAGCCTGGGATTAGGCTAAGAAAATATCAATGTTTTTCTCCCTCTCGCCTATGACTGCTCAAGCAAACCGAAGCTCCTTCCCACAAGCCTGCTTTCTGGGTCTTCTCATTTGATTGCCACTACAGCCTTCAGTGTTGTCTGAGATGCATAAAGAACAGGGACATTTAGCTAGGCCAACTCTTAGCTGGCACCAGGCTCTAATCCGAAAGCCAAGGGCCTCTGAATGACAGGAAGTGGAGTAGAAAGTTCCCAGTTCTCTGGCGGTGTTGGATTACCTTTCTAGCTACTGCCTCAAGCCTAGCAGAAGGTGAGAGGCCACACCTCCCACCGTGTTCAACCCCTGGGACGTCCCTCCCCTCTTTAAACTTAGGGGAAGAGCCTCCAGTGGGTTTGGTAGCACACTGTGGCCAGGAATGAACTAGTCAGCTGGTCGTTGTCCATCCGACCCCACCCTTCCACCCCATCCCCCACCCTCTTCCACACACCCGCCCAGGTAGCTATTTCATTAGCTATCCATTGATTTCTACTCTTTCTGGAAGATTCCACCAGTCAGGCTTCCCTTCACAGCCTCGCGAAGGAAAACACCAAGTCAGAACTTCCCACCAGAGCAGAGGGGAAAGCTTGGGAGGGACCTTCTAGGTCATGCAGCTGGTCTCCAGGGCCTGTCCTAGGTTGCCTGCTTGGGTCTTACCAACCGGAGCTTGGCGCACCCTTGGAACCAGGTTGCCGGCGAGCAAGCGGAGGAGGCCCGGAAACTCCGAGGCCCGGCCGGGGTGCACGCCCTGCAGCCTTGGCTAGCTTCTTCCATCGGGTGGGTACGAACTGGAACTGTCCTAAATGCACCCCCCACCCCACTTATAGTCTGTTAAATTGACTAATAAACTCAACACAGCGTTCTCTGTGCGGCTTCAAAAACCTCCGTAATTTCGTTAGAAAACGTTGAAATCCAATCCCGAAGTATTCAGCCCAAATGTTTAGTTAAAGTAACCCCGTGGGTTAATAAACTAAACAAAGTCAACCCATGCAAAACTGGAGCAATGAAAACCAGGCTAGATAAACGAAGGGAAGTTTATAAGAACCCTTTCGGAGGAGAACAAGGGGGGGCGGGGGAAGCTCGAAGGCACCGGGCACGGAGCTTTTAATGTGAAGCATGTGAGCCAGGCTCAGCTTACAGGTACTCGGCCCAAGGCGAAGGGCGCTGTCAGGCGGCATCGCCCAGCGCGGCCCGGGAAACCCTACTCCGCGGCCGCCGGGCGGCTCCGAGGTCCCCTCCCTGGCGTGCGCTCTGCCCGCCCGCTCTGCCAGCCCGCACTGCCCGCGGGGACCCGCGGCGGCGCTCTCTGCTGCAGACCGGGCGGTGCAGGCCGGCTCCCCAGGAGATGCTCTGTGCAACCCTAGAGGCTGAGCCCCGCTGTCCAGCGCCGCGAGGAGAAGGGCCAGGCATGCCCACCCTCCGCCCTCCTCGGGCGCTGGCAGTGGAGTGACAAAAGCGAGCCGCGCCCTTGACCCTCCAAGGAAGCTCTTGGGAAGAGAGGGGCGGGCTGTGAATCTCCGAGTTACAATTAGTTGCTTTTGCTTGACCGGTCTGGGGCCGCAGCTCCGGAGGAGGGAGAGAGAGAGAGAGATCTGGGTAGGGCAGGTCAGAAACCCGGAGGCGTCTTTGGGGACTTGAGATGTAAAACCAGTTCATTCTCGGGTCCACCTCGCCCTCCTAGCTGGACGAGCCATCAAAAAGGAAAAGACGGGCGAAGGGGTGTGTGACCCCTCCCTCCCATCACTCTAACTTCGCTCGCCCCCTGGCTCTCGGAATTTCTAAGAGGGGCGGTCCCAGCCAGCGGAGCCCATTCTGGGAGCTCTTCGAAGAGATCAGAGGCAGTACAGGTTCTCGGTTAAATGAACCTTCAGGCGGGGGACAATGGCGCGGACCTCACACAGGGGCACCATCCTCTCCCGGATTCCCGCTCAGCTGCCCCGTCCTTTATTCCACGTGGTGAATCCTCCGGAGTCTCCTACGGTCGCGGAACCAATGGGCCGACCCGGGAGAGCGCGGGACGCTCAGGAGAGAGTTTGAAAGGAGGTGTGGGTTTTAATTTTTAAAGCGTATAATTGGAGGAGAGTTATTTTTTTTTTTCTTGGCCAAGGAGGGGCGGGAAAAATAAAAGGAAGAAGAAGGGCAGGGGGGAAAGTCAGGAAAAACAGAACGCATTTATCTATCAACCGCTAGACAAGACAAAGAGGTTTTAACAACAGTTTGAAAAGAGCGGCCTGTGAATGGTTACTATTCAATTTGTATTTTATTCCCCGCTGGTCATGGAATTGAGATCAGAAGAAAAAGTGAAAACACATGGCCGAGGTCAGGGGATCAGAGAACCACCACACACAGCAAAGGGAAGGGGAGGCAATGGGAACTCGTGTGAAGAAATGGATTATATAAACAGAGCTTACCATCGCCTGCGCCCCATTATCCTGTAATTTACCCTGCATGGGAGCATAGAAATATATTAAACTAGTGATGGCTTTTACCATTTCTTTACAAGCCAGCCTCGTGCCAATCAAGCCTACTATATACTTTGAGACATGTTTAGAATTCTTGAACTAATGTGTTTATTTTAAATATCACAGGGAAATTATTACATCACCAGAAAATAATGCCAGAGCGGGGGTCTGCCGCCCTTTTGAAGTCCTGTTTCAACGAAACATGATTTTAATTACATAATCACTTTGAAACTATAATTATACAATAAACGATGAGGATTAAGCGGGAAGTATAGACTACATTAAAAATTGCTTAGGTCTTGAGAAAACAAACTGAACATGAGGGGGGAAAAGAAAGAGATGAAACCCGAGGTCCTGAGGAGGGGGTTGATAAAGCCTACCAAGGCTTTCCTCTGGGCTGCTGAGGGATGGGCGCCTGGGGCTTTCGGCCTGGGCCACAAGCAGGAGAGTTTCCGAGTAAACGCTAGCTAATCCAAGACAGAATCAAAGAGATCCCAGAAGATGGCTCCCTATTTGCTTGCTAAACTTTCTACACAAGAGCAAATAAAGTTGTTTGACATTCACGAACGCTTTCGGGGCATCGGCAGTGCCCTGAAATGCCTACGGGAGATTGTTTTGTTGGCCCTTTGCTTCCAGGAGGAAAAGCATCCAACAGAAATGGCGCCCCGGGGTGCGGCGTTGCCCGCACGGATTTTATAAACAATGGTCCACGGCCTCAGTGGGATTGTGAACGCCCTGGGGCTCACACGCAAACCGTGCTCTCCGTCTGACACCAACTTCCTGGCCGTGGTCCCTTCTCCAGGACTATCCCGGCCTCCTGTAGTTGCTTCAGGGTTCGCATTAAGTTTTCATGGAGGGCGTGAACCAGATTTTTCCTCTAAAAGGTAAACTTGGCAGCTCCCTCCCTTTCGATTTTTAGGAGCCTCAGGTCTGCACGGGAATCTGCCGACGCTAACCTTCCTGACCTTCAGACCCGGAGACTATGTTCTGGAACCCAGTGACAGGGGTCTAAGCTAGGACCCTGACTCTGCCTAGACCGAGGAAGCAAAAGAGGAGCAGAAATTGGCGGATGGGGACTGCGAACACAGAGGCCAGACGTGCCCTTTTTTAGTAGAATTCAGTTTACCTGTTTGCTTCGCCAGCCTAGAGAGATAGGGAGGGCCTAAGCGACCTCGCGATTCTAACCTCATCTTTTAAAGGTTAGGTTTTATGACACATTTATTACCCACACTGCCTTGGTTCACTTTTTAATGTTTTACAGTACGTGTTTAGGTGTGGACACATAAAGGGTTAAACACTACCACCTCAATGTCAGCCAAGAGGGACACTCCTGCTTTTTGTTTAAGTCGAACATTGACAGCTAAAGAGAGAATGGGATGTTTAAATTCAATCGTGATCCAGGGGATGTTTTCAGCAGAACTCAGAGGTGGTGTTTGGGGAGCCAGCTGGAGCAAGTGACAATAAGCATCCTGCCTTGTTCTTGCTTGGGTCCCGTGGTTACTCAGCTCTGACCCATTAATATTAAGCCACATCAGTCTGCAATGGACCATCAACAACCAAGGAAAGAAATAACGAAAGAGAAATAAAATAGTTCATCCGAAGAGTCCTACTGTGAACGTGTTTATTCTTCGCTTTCCTAAGCCCAGGATGTAATTTTCTCACCGCCTTCTTGCAAACAAAAGTGCTGGACTGGCCTGACAATGCTAAGACCCTTCCAAAACCTCAGAGAAATTACCAGTGGGGACTAAGTCAGGGGCTGATTTTTATGGAGTCTGAAGGGAAAACAGGCACGTCTCTCTGCGGAAGAGCATGTTGAGACCGGTCAGGTTAAAGAACAGGAGGAACAAGGGAAGAAGATGAAGAAAGAGAAAGAACCAGGCAGAAAGGGGGAGATAGATCCTTGGGAGTAATAGTGACTGTAGTAGGTATTATTTATCCACCACTTAGTAATACAAGAGACCTTTCTATATTACCTCAGTTGACGCTACTGCTACTGCAACATCTACTTGATTAGTAACACCAAACACATATAATATGTTTACTGTATGCTCTCCACTGTGGTGCCTGACTTCCTCATACCATATGTATGGGTAGGGATAGCCTGATCCCGGTTAACATATCAAGAACCTAAGCACCCAGAGATTATTTAATCTGTCCTAGGCCAGATTACATTGGAACCCAGAGTGGAGTTCTTGGTCAGGACAGCATCCCATCTGAAACTGGGGGGAAACTGAGACGTAGCTAAGGTTCTAGCAAGGGCTGTCTATAACGGGGACTAGAATCTTAAGTGTAGTGATTTCACCCAGTGAATCACTAGTCCTGAGAGCCACGAATCGTGCTGGACCAAGAACCATCCCCATTGGACTCTCCCTGTTAATCTAGAGAGACTGGGCAGATGATGGGAGTGACCAGCCAGACACTGAGCCAAGAAGTGGATCTTCTTCAGGGGCCAGATCCACTTCTAGCCAAGTAAGTTCAGGTCTCTCTGACACCCTGTGCAACCCTCCTGAGAGGGCCCAGGGGCTCAGGGACCCCTCCTGCCAGGTGCAGAGCTTTGGGAGGAGGGTGATTAGGCAGTACAAGATTGATGCAGTGCCCGGACGTCTGCAGGGCATCAGCTGCCTTTACCAGAGCGCTAAGGCTCTACTGCCTCTTCCAGACACTGATGACAGCGTAGACCTCAAAATCAGGTGATGGGCATACATCTCTGAGGGGTGCCACATCTCATCATACAGGCCATCACCTGCATCACCCACCCAGTACAAGGAGAGTTCAAGGACAGAGCTTAGTGGCAGACTTGAAAAAAAAATGAGAAAGCTCCCAGGAACTGAGGGAGAGGAGGAGGTTCGGCAGCCTGAGAACACTGCTCCCAGTTATTGGCACTGCCTGAGTGAGTGGCTGCAAGCTGGCCTTGTCCCATGTCTTCCTGGCAGCTAGTAACTAGCAAGACAGAGGTGACTGTCCTGTTTAGCACTGTGTCCAGTGGGTCTAGGGGAGAGATAATGGCAGTCCCTTCCCATTTTACAGGCAGCCAGCAAAGAGTAATCCGTGTAGAAGACCAGTCAGCATGGGTTTGAGTCTATTGTCTGGCTCTGCCAGCTGATGAATGGCAGCCTGATGCCAGGTGATTCCTCTCTAACAACTCAGTTCACTGTTTTTTGTTGTTGTTGTTGTTGTTGTTGTTGTTTTTAAGAAAAAAAAAAATCAGAATGGAAGCTCCGAGCACACTGGGAAGGGGAGGGGAAGGCAGAAGGACCTTCCCTTAAATCCAGAAGGCCAGAGTCCTCCGTGTAGAGAACTGTAGCGGTTTTGGTAGGCAGGGAGTTATATCAGCAGTGCCTTAGCAGAGAAGTGATTTTTTGAGTGACGTGGTGCTGAGACCTTTCCAGACACATTTCCACCTTAGCTGCACGCACATGTGAAGCATTTGGAGGAGTTTTAAAAATTGGATGCTCAGAGTAACAGAATCCATGCTCAAAACTCTGGACCAATGATTGTCAACCTGTGGCTCTTGACCCCTTGACGATTAAACAACCCTTTTACAGGGGTAGCCTAAGACCACTAGAAGACACAGACATTTACATTACAGTTCACAACAGTGGCAAAACTACAGTTAGGAAGTAGCAATGAAATAATTTCATGGTTGGGGGGTCACCACCACATGAGGAACAGTATTAAAGGCTCATAGCATTAGGAAGGGTGAGAACCATTGCTCTACAGCATAGCAGGAAGGCATCTGGTCCTAAAAGCCACAGCGTGGGGGCAAAGAACCATCTTCAGCCAGGGTCTTGACCAGAGAAGAAGGCAGGATGAGAAAGAAAAACCCAGCAGCTTCGGTTTCTTTGGGAAAGACAAGTCCTTACATAACCCTGCACCCTAGACAGTTCCCAGGGCCTATGGTTTATAAAGGTGGCGTGAGACAAGTCAAGCCTGGTTACATGCAGTGTCACCTCTTGGAGCAGCTTAGAACTGTGCGGTGAGCTTTAGGCTAAGAGCCAGAAAGTCCACCTGAGCCGTGGGTCAGGCTCTTAACCTGGGTTCTGTCCTGCGAACCCGGGATTAGACAGGAGCCTCTACATGGTACCTTCCTGTGCACAGATAGCTGTGACCATTTTAGGCCATGGTAGCAATAGGTTCAAGTCTGGACTCAGACTGGAACAACAGAGGGCAATGTTTCATTGTGATGATTTACTGGCTTCTCATAACAGTGGCAGATAATCTTTCCTAAAGACAGGAGACTATGACTGTGGTAGTTTCTAGTGCTATCCTTAGGACATCGAGCACGCGCGTGTGCATGCGCGCGCGCGCGCGCACACACACACACACACACACACACACACACACACACCCTACATCTTCCTGCTGTAAGGTCATCCTATTGTAGAATTTGAAGAAACACTTGGTAGAATATGTGAAGCCACCCCGACCTCCCTGGACTGTGAGTAGGATCACAGCAGGTCACTGCTTTGAGCAGAGGAATCAAGACTCAGTCTTCTGACCCGGGCCTTTCTCATTGCCTCCATCATTTGTCTATCTGTCCACTCCTCGTGGGTCACAGATTCCCTGGGAATGCCTAAGAGATTTGGGAGTGTAAGAGCCAACATGGTGATTTGCTGTCATGCAGAGAAATCTGCACTGGGAGTCAAGGGATCCTTAGACCAAATCCTTTCAGTATCTGAGGATGTGTACTTTATGCTGCAGGGCTCTGGTTTCGAATTATTCATTAGACTATCGAGACCTGCTCCTAAACTTAATGGTGTCCTCCAGAGAGCCCTCATCACTCATTGAAATAGTGTAAGTAAAAGAATGCATTCTTCGGCTTAGCCTAGCATGTATCCTGCTTTGTAACGTGGTATACTGGGGTATCTGCTGGGACTTCATGGCTGACTGGAAACTGCAGTTTGCTGCCACTGCCCAGTAGCTCAAGACTATTCTACTAGGAATCACTGGCTTAGGAGAAAAGATGAAGATTGAAAATACATTTTCTACTTTGAAACCATTGTGAAGGTGAAAAAATACTAAGATGAGCCACGGTTAAGCCGGGGACTGTAATCATAGCCCAGGCAGATCCAGATGGGTTAATTCACCAGCTCAGGTGGTGACAGCTACACAGGGATTTTAAAAAAAAAAAAACTTACTGTGACTCTAATAGGCAGCTGGGTTTGGAAGCAGTAGCTGCAGATGCTTAAGGGAAGGTTGTGGAGAGGCCGGTAGTCAGCCGGAGATTTAAGGAGGGACCATTACCTGGACACTGCAATCTGAGACTGAAGCTGTGTGGATGTAGTAGTGACAGCCCATGGGACATGGGGGAGAGTAGAAGGCAGCTGGGCATAGAATCCCAGGAGAGCTTGAAGCAAGCACAGTAAGTAGAAGGAGGAGAGACTGCAAAAGGGACAGGACTGGGAGAACTGGAGATGCAGGAGAAAGGCCTGGAGGGATGGTCCTTAGTGGCCACGAGGAGAAACATAGTAACGGGATGCCTAACAGTGCCAGCTCCAGCAGGGGCTGATTTAAGATTGCTATTTAAGAAAAGTCCTCACTGGAGTTGACATCTAAGAAGCCTTGGATTGCCTTAGCAGGGAAGTTGAGCTGCAAAGAGTTGAAGGCTAAATGGAGAGAAGCTAAGAGAGGCACAGAACTCCCTTCCTGCAGCTGCCATGGGGAAGCTTGTCCTCCTTTGAGCACCTCCTTTTCATCCCACAGGAAGCTCAAAAGGACTCTAACTGGCACTTCATTTTATTTTTAAAATATGGACTGCCTCACGAATCTGCATGTCATCCTTTCACAAGGACCACATTAAGCTTCCATGTATTATTTCGGTTTCAGTGTGTCTGCCAAAGTGAGCCCTGGCTGTTCATTTTGATGCTCCACTTGAAATGGGGTACACACACACACACACACACACACTAGTGTGTAAGACTCTGTGCACTGGAGGAAAGCCAAACCCACACTCACAGCCAGAATATGAAAACTATTTAAAACATGCTTGATTCTTCTCCGGAACTGTGCTCCCTTCGTGGCAAAATCATC
This sequence comes from Montemys delectorum, assembly GCA_019843815.1. NCBI lineage: Eukaryota > Metazoa > Chordata > Mammalia > Rodentia > Muridae > Montemys > Montemys delectorum. Next base: position 25,822 of record JADRCD010227981.1, read on the forward strand.
CCCTCCAGCCAGGTGGCAAGCTAAGCAAATCCAGCCATGACTCCAGGCCAAGAATCAGCACCATGGCTGCCAAGCCTTGTGGGCCTGAGTTTGTTGCCTAACCAGAAACCCACGGAGCAAAACAACCTATACCCCTCCTCCATGATGACTGACCACTCTAAGGAAACGCAGAGAGCCTACAATGAGGGAAAGGAAGAAACCACGAGAACACCAAAAAAGAAACAGAAGATTAGCCCAACGCTATACAATGTGAGCAGTATGCTAGAGGAGTCTGCATTCCTCAGCCAGACTCTTCAGGGCGAGGCTAGCTCTGCAAGGAGATGGGAGCCCAAAGGGCCATCTCAGCTTTGTCACCTCCTAGTTGGTCCTCCTGGCAGGCGACACTCACCGATTCAGCTCCTAATCTGATCCTGTCAAGAAAGAGCCAGCGTGCAGGAGGGGCCGCATGGGCAGGGCCAGCATGCTACCAGGCTCTGTCTCCGCAGCTGAGCTATGGAAAAAAATCTGGAAGGACTCCAGTAACCGGAATCTCCTGGCTGGTCATTTGGTCTAGGTGAAAACACAAGGCAGAATGGCGGTTCCCCCCGCCCCAGTGGGGTGGCTGAAAATGAACACAAGAGGGCGCTCTCTGTCTTGACCTGGGCGTAGTAGGTTCCAGGGCATACTGGAGTTGAACTCTAAGGATCACTGAGCTTTTCCGTTGGCATATTGTGCTTCCTTTTTGAAAGCTGTTGCCCCACCCCTACCCCCGACCCCACCAATGACGATGATGCCCAAAGGCTCCCTGTTTCCAGATTCCAAAATACTACCCTGCCATTTCTCTCTCTCTCTCTCTTTGGGCAATGGTCTGCAATTTTCCTCTTGCCCTGCAGCCACTACTATGCAATTTGCACCTCACTAATTTCCTGGCTGAGGCTTAATGCTGTCTGGTCCCTGCTCACCCACCCACCTGGACAGCAGTGGCAGCAGCCTGATGCTCGCATCTGATTGGATGCTTGTGGACTGGGACACACCTCAGAAATTCAGCTTTGAGGAATCACTTAGAGGGGCAGATGTTTGAAGAGCACAGAATCCCTAGACTGAGGATTCCTCCACACCCATGCTATGAATGGAGCTGCTTTGAGCAAGCAAAACATCACACTTTGCTTGGTTGGAGGGGGTGTTGCTTGGCAGGATCGCGTGATTGACGCTCTTGTGGTCCAATTTGCTGCTCACTGAAGCATTAAAGCGGCAACCCTGAAGTCACTAGAAAGCCAGCAGCCCGAGCTAAGAGTGCTCAGTTCCAACCTACAAATAAAAAGCATTCTGTTGACTTTCTCATTTTGCCCAAGTTCTCAAAGCGTCTTTCACGTGGGCTTGCCAAATATGTAATGCATTGAACCGCCAAGTACTTCTGCAGGTGGCAATTAAAACAGCTGAGGTCTTCTCCCTCCGTAATGATGGGGTGGGAAGACTATATATAAGGGCTGAGGTTCTTTATTTATGCTTCCTTGTTCTTAAAGGCAGGGTGGTTTAGGGGGAAAATTCACTGGAGTTAGATGCCAGGTTTTGGTATAGATTAGTCTGTGACCTCAGATGGCTTATTTAGATGCCTCGAGTCTTGGCTTTCTAATCTGTGAAATGAGAGGTTAGAATAGATCATAGTTCAAGGATCATTTTTGGCTAATGTTCTGGGAGCCAGTTGTATCCTTGTAGTTACATGGACAATATTGGTCCTTATTTAATTTTTTTTTTTTTTTTTTTTTTTTTGGTCTTTTAAGAGAAAACATCATGCCTGGAGGTAGATAGTCACTGATTAAACACATTCTCTCTCTCTCTCTCTCTCTCTCTCTCTCTCTCTCTCTCTCTCTCTTAAGGATTTATTTATTTTATGTGTATGAGTACACTGTAGCTGTACAGATGGCTGTGAGCCATCATGTGGCTGCTGGGAATTGAACTCAGGATGGTTCCCTTCCCTCTGGCCTCGCTCGAGTAATACACTGTAGCTGTCTTCAGACGCACCAGAAGAGGACATCAGATCTCATTATGGGTGGTTGTGAGTCACCATGTGGTTACTGGGATCCGAACTCAGGACCTTTGAAAGAACAATCAGTGCTCTTACCCACTGAGCCATCTCGCCAGCCCAATTAAACATATTCTTAACAAATACAGAGATAACTCTGTGAAAGATGCAAGGATGGATGCAAGTAAGTTCTTATTCCTTCTAATTCTCTCTCTCTCCCTCCCTCCCCCACCTCTCTGTCTGTCTGTGTGTCTATCTGTGTGTCTGTCTGTGTCTGTGTCTGTGTGTGTAGGTGCTCATGCATGTAAGTGCAGGTGCTGATGGAGGTTAGTCGTATTGGAACTGGAGGTACAGATGGTTGTGACTTGCCCAGTGTGGGGCCAGGAACCAAATTCAGGTCCTCCGCAAGAGGCAGTATACACACAACCATCTCTCCAGCCCTGTAAGGAAATTCAGATTCTCCGGTAACTGTGAATCTCCAAAATACAAGCTGGATGTGGTGTTTACCTCCTTTGAATGATGATAAAAGAATATAGACTCAATCTGAGGGATTGGTGACAACACATATACCTCTGTCCCATGATGGCCCTGACACAGCTGTATTCCTCAACTGTAGTATTTTTAAGCTATTCCCGCCAAGTTTTCAAAATACCAATACCTCGACAGATTCTTCAAATGGATTGATTCACAGGATTGCTCAGTCTGAAATCCATGCAATTCATATGATATGAGCAAGTTGCTCAAGGCATCTCTGGCCATTTTCAGATTTTCCCTGCACATGGGTGTGAGCATGTATGAATGCACACGCGCACTCAGCACTCAGATATATGCATTGATTGAACTTTTTGTTAAACCAACTGAAGCTGTCCTTTGTAGCAATGGTTCTTTTGATAGCCCTGTCCACAGTAGCTTCCATTCTCAGTGGCTGCCTTCTGGCAAGGGCCCTTGGTAGCAATGGTGGCAGAATGTCCAGAGCTCAATACAAAATGGAGATGTAGAGCCCTTTGTCAGGAAGCTATTGAAAAATTCAGGGTGACAACAGTGGAGCATTAAACTAAGTGGGAGGCTTTCCAAGTCTGCAGACTTCTGGGAGCAGCCCTGCCTCCTGCTTCCCTGGCCTGCTCAGCTGGCAGAGGGCGTGCTCCTGTTGGGGCAAAGAGCAGCTGAGGGCCAGTTGTCCATTGCTAGCTAGTATGTACTTCCAGGGTCTCAGCGGAGGCACTGGTTCCCTGCCAGCCCTGCCTTGAACAAAGGATGGGAAGTGGAGGATGGGCCCTATCTCTTAGCAGCCGAGACCAGCATCAGGACCATGAGGGGGTCACATCTAGTCTTCATTTACCAATGAAAAACTAGAGCCCAGAGGGGTACCAGGATTCTCCCAAGTGTACAGAGCAAGCAAAAGTTGAGACCCAATGTCTCACTTGGTGATGCCGGGGAGCCTATCTGATAATATATACCTGATAATAAATACAATGATGCCACGTTCATGAGGCCTGCAAGAGTGTGGCCCGCCTCTAATAAAGGATGCTTCTTGTTGGTTTTGTTTAGAACATTTTAATGTTCTAGGGGCCCCTTTTTACTTCTCTTCTGGTGGGAAGTGAGGACAAGGACCTAGGGGTGAAATGGTAAAGCACTCTAGGCCTGCCTTTCTGTGACCCCCAGGCTAATGGCTGTGAATGGGTTTCAGTCTCAGGTGACAGGGAGCATCAGGGAGTGCTTGAAAGGTGTGGTAAAAATGGACAAAAGCCTAAGAGGGGCTAGTGAGCAAACCCCTTTCTTTTCTATTTTGCAGGCAAGAGCATGCCCAGAGACTCTCAGAGCATTGGGTCAGGGGATGGTGAAGGCCCAGCCCCCTCTCCCTGGTGACACCAGGTGTAAAGTCACCAGGTGTCTTATCTAGTTACTGACCCAAGTCCGTGATTCTTGACATCCACACCACCCTCTTTCCACTTTGCCCACTTCTGTCAATGGCCTGTTCTCCCCATCCCTTGCCTTCCTCTCCCTCACCACCCCCACCATATTGGGAACACAAAAAGTGCTCAAGAGGCAGGGTCTCATTATACAACCCAGATTGACCTACAACTCCCTATGTAGCCCAGGCTGGCCTAGAAACAGCAATCCTCTTGAATGGTGGGATCAACAGTTATGTGCTTCACACCTAGCTTCACACCAGGCTTTATATTTGCCCTTTTAAATCTTTTTCTTGAATAACAAACAAACAAGCAGATGGATGGATGGATAGACAGATAGATAGATAGATTAAAACTTCTCATCCCTAGAAGGGTTCTCTATTAAGCAAATGGATGTTTGGCAGACTGTTTCTAGCAGTAAGCAGTTGGATATAGCTTTGGCTACTGGGGAATCTTTCTTAGTCACTTCAAGGATCCTAGGGGCAAACTTATACAGAAAACTAAAATCTGGAACCTGGTCTGGTTCCTGGAGCAAGTTCCCCTTCCCAGCTTCAGCCAGACTGGAACACCTTTCCTTCCTTATTTCCCTAACCCTAACCCACCCTCGACTCCTCCTAGGAGCCTACCACTTCCAGATATATCAGTCCTTCATCTCCTGGTGAATACTGTCTTAGGCTCATTAATGTCAACTGATTTTCCGCATCATGACCTCCTATCTTAAGAATGAGTTGTCCCAAGTGTATAGTAGAGGATTACAAAGTCGATCATCAATGGGAGGAGAGGCCCTCTGCCCTGTGAAGGTTCTGTGCCCCAGTGTAGGGGAATGCCAGGGCCAATAAGTGGGAGAGGGTGGGGTGACAGGCATGGGGAGCGGGGAGGCAACGGGGGTTTGTTCTTGTTGTTTTTGTTTGTTTGTTTGTTTATTGGAGGGGAAACTGGGGAAGGAGAAATTTACATGTAAATAAAGAAAATATCTAATAAAAAAGATATTAAGAAAAAAAAAAGAATGAGTTGCCCCACTGGTTGAGGAGTTTGGGGTGAAGGCTACCTGACATCCCAACAATGGAATGTGCTCTCTAGGACAGAGCATCTGTGAGCAGCACAAGCCACAGGGCAAGCATGCTAGTGTGCCTAGGAGCCCAGGAGCCGGCATTCCCTGTGAGGACAATGGGACTTTTATTTCTTCTCTGCCTCTGCTGGCAGTCTCTCTCCCACTCTTTTTCTTGGTTGGGCTTTGGTTTAAAGTTACCCTTTTGGGATTTGCTTGGTGTTTTCCTTTGCATGCCACCGGGGAAGTTTCTCTTTCCAAAGTGGACGGTACACAGATGGGTCAGTGAGTCATAGGCCCTGCTGGACCACAAGCGTAGGTCTTCAAAGGCTCCCCCAAACCAGCCTGACAGACAGGGGCCAGTCAAACTCGCTGCTGGCCATTTGGAGAAGCATGGTACATGACAAGCTAATCTTAAAAAGACTGTTTTCTGTTGGATTTATGTAATCTTAACTGAGTACCCTTCTCCCTACTGACCCCAAGGTTTTCACAGAAGTGTCTGAAGAAGAGAATTTTTGTGCAGGGTGTCTATTTGCTCCTCATCTCTATGACTCAGTCATCATGTGTCTGGCCACCACAGACAGTCCTGTCCCCTTTACACTGAATCTCAGTGACAAGACAGATCAAATAATGTAAAGAGCTAGATGTTCTTTAACCCAGCCAAGGGAGGCTGGATTGTTTTGTTGTTTGTTGATTGGTAATAAAATACTAAAAGATGTAGGAAGGAGAGGATCATAGGTCAGTAATGGTCTTTAGGAACCCCCTGAAAGGTTATAATTCCAGTTTTACACTCTGGATAGTTATGGCATAACCTGTCCTCAGCTAGTCCCATGGCTAAGTGGTCGACACCCTGCTATTTTCTGCTCAGGGAAGCTGGGGTCCCATAAATGTACCCAATCCAGATTCTGAGCTTGGAGCCTCAGCCCTGGGGTGTTTTGTACATTCACTCCAGCCAAGGCCTGCAGTATGATATGAATTTACACAAGCCACCTTACATACAAGCAAGCTCATACTATATACATTCACACACAACCATCTCACATACAGGCAAGTTCACATTATGTGAGTGAGCTCATCTATTTGAGGCATGAGGGACTTCTTTCAGATAACAGTCCCCTGGACTTTATCATTTATTAGCATAGTATAAAGTTAGTACTACTTATAGGAAGGACATAAAGTAAGAAAACACAGAAAAATACATTCTTTTCCCACCTCAGCACATCTTCATCTAAAGATGGAAAAAGGGCAAGATTGATTGATTGATTGATTGATTGATTGATTTTCAGCTCCCTCACTTCCAGTCATCTGGAAAGCTATTCAAAGGTCATGCATTTGATACCTTTTATAACTTTTAGATTAACTGTAGTCCTATAAGCATATGTACAGCGAAACCATCTTATGGGCACAGTGGATGAATGCTGACACGTGGTTGCAGACTCGTGCCATCCTGACCTAGAGCCTATCACCCATCCACACCTCCCTGATCTCCCTTTGCTGCTCCTTCTCCATCCTGGCTCTCCAGCTTCTCTTCCTGTTAGGGAGCAGTTTTTACTGTTCCTAGAATCTTACTTAAGTGAAATCATGTACTATGTTATCTTTTTGAGTCTTAAAAAATGAGTAAGCTGTTTTTGAGACCCATCCATGTTGATTAAGGTGCCAATTATTTCCTATTGCCGACTATTATTATCTACTATGTTGTTCTATGAGTGGACTATAATTTCCTCATCCACACTGCAGTTCCTCGATATTCTTGTTCTTTCCGGTTTAGAGCCATTAAGAATGTCCTAGAAAGCTGATACATAGTTGTTCATAATCTTAATTCAAAGGAATAAATCCCAATAGCTCAGGCTTGGAACAAAGATCTTAATGGTTAGCAGGTTTATTTCTCAGGCAAACAATGTTACGCTAGCATGTGGCACAGCCAAACCACCTAAATTTTGATTTAATGGTGATACTTATTAATGGTATGCGTGGATACACTTCCGGTTTGAAGACTGTTTCCAAATGTGACTTCCTCCGGTAGCGTGGTGCATCCGTGAGGTCCCGGCTACCCATCCTCCTTCTTCGTTGTTCCTGCATAGCTCACAGGAGGGACAAGGTTGATTCTGCTGGTCCTTACAAGACACAAGGGAGTCTGCTAATAATTTTGCCCATGAAACATTAGCCTATGAGCCTGCTTACACAGGTCATTTAAGTGCAGGTTTAGTTTGAGATTTACGGGATTTAACAACTATTCCAAGAGGGTGGCTATGTACATACATCCATTAATTAAAAATGACTTATAAAAAGAATCTTGAAAAAAAATATAAAATTGATAGAACCTAAACACAGTTTGACTCATTTTGCTGACGTCATGCGGTAATTTCGGTGATGGAAGACGTGCCACCCAGAAGCAATTCACTCGGTATAGTGGTAGAATAAACCTGCACAGTTAAGCTGTAATGTCCATGCTTCCAGCCACAAGTGTAATTTTCCCCTCTCTCGAATTATTCATTTCCTTTTTAATAGGTCACGTCTCATTTCCCATGATTTAGCACTGGGTCCAATACAGTTATGGATTTGGGAGGAGAAAAACAAAGAGAGCAGATGAGAGAGAAGCTTGGAGAAAAAGATGACCCTGTTCTTAATTTCCAAGAGCACTTTGAGACTGCTGCTCTCCTTTGATTGTAAAGGGCTGTGCTGTATTTATATTCTTGAACGAGTCAGAAGAGCGCTGGAAAACACCCCTTGATGAATAGCGCTTTTGCGCATGTCAGGAAAAGGAAGTGCCATAATGTGCATTTCACCATAAGGCCAAGGAGAATATTTTTAAAAGTAAACTCCACTGTAATGTAAAAAATAGAGCAGTCCCTACATCTGTCTTCAGGACCAATAAATCATGAACAAATATTTTAATGGCTTCAAACTTCAGTAAAAAAGAGAAATTCTCCAAGGCAGCTAGCATCCTCATTGGGAGCTTTATTTACATTGGGTCTCTGTATTATTATTATGCGTCCACATTATAGTTGTGATGAATTCACAGGAAACCATCACCTGACCACATCTTGTTAAATGATATTGGTAGAAAAAACCCTATCAAGATGAAGAGTTCAGGGCACCAGCCATGCCTGGTTAGGCACTCTGCAGCCTGAGAGGCTGCTTATGATGCAGTTGACATAAACAGCCCACTCTGACTTCTTTTGTAACTTTTGTTTTGATTAAAAACCTGTAAGATAAGTGTAACCCTCAATAAGTATTTATTTAGTGAATCAATATTGAGTCTACATGTGGTTCATACTCCCCCCCCCCCCATCAGTGGTTTTGGTGGATAGAGCTCATTTGTTTTAGAAGTTAGGGAATCGCTGGTCCTGGAGAGAGCGCTCAGTGGGTTAGATGGGATGTTGCTCTTATAGAGGATTTATTCAATTCTCAGCACCCACAGTAGGTGACTCATAACCGCCTGTAACTCCACCTCCAGAGAGTCCAGTGCTTCTGCCCTCTGAGGGCACACACACACACACACACACACACACACACACTAATTAAAATTCTTATAGATCTTAAATTAGAAAACCATCATGACCTTCAGTGATAATAAACTGCCAAACAATCTTTTGCTGTAGAATCACGTATCAGAGAGCTAGTGTATTTCAAGTAAAGTTGAAAACATGCCCTTGCCTGTTAACTGAAACAGTCATAGAAACTCACTTCCCTACATTGAATGAGTCAGAAATTTATTATGCAAAATGAGGTATTCTGCTCACTTAAGACCGTGTCTTGAGGTGGAGCCCCTGGTTTTGCAAAGTTTAATCTTTCGATAGCTTTTGTCTCTGCTCTTCTGAATGCATAGCCATTAAAAATGTTAGAACAAGGGGCTGAAGAGATGGCTCAGTAGTTAAGAGCACTGACTCTTCTTCCAGGGGACCTGAGGTCAGTTCTCAGGACCCACATGACAGCTGATCTCTGACTGTAACTCCAGCTCCCAGCAATCCAGTGCCCTCTTCTGGGTTCTCTGGACACCTCTGGACACCGGCACATATAATAGACTCCACCCATACACATAATGAAACAAAAATTTTTTTAAAATGAAAGTAAAAATGTATCATAGGATACATACTATTTTTCATTTCTCTCTCCCACATTATTATCCAATTAATTTTTGCTCACTGAGTTCTTTTTTTTTTTTTTTTTTTGAAAGTCATTGGCTAGGACAGGGTCTCGGGATTTCTTCGGAAAGGATCTCTTTCATTCATCAATCTACTCCACTAACATTTGCAGACTCTCCATCTCATTGTGCTCCCAGCACTGAACTGGATTCCAGGACGCAGATGAGCAGGAGTCTCTGCCTTCACTGCTTTCCCTGCCTCAGTTTATCATCTACCCCTGAACCTTGGGGACTACACATTTTGGTCCCCACCTTACTGGCTGAACATCCTGATTGCAAACCTCTCTCACACACTGTAAGAGACAGATCTGATCCTCCAAGGTGGTTCTTGTTCTCTTAGGTAAGATTGATAGACATCCTTAGAGAAGAACACGGGCATGAGAAGCAGGAGGGTCCAGGAGGAGAATGAGAAAGTCATTGGCGCATTCTGGGTGTGATACGGTACGCCTAGGGTCGGGTGCTCTGAAGTAGGACCTGTGAGCTCAGGATGTGACAATGTTTTCTTTAGGGCTGGATGAGGGAAGAGAGGTTGCAAATACAAAGTGTTGACCACTGATCTGAAGAGGATTCAAATTACCGACAGTTTTAAAGCACAGGTTCTCAACCTTCCCGATGCTGCAACCCTTCAATACAGTTCCTCATGTGGTGACCCCCCAACCATAAAATTATTTTTGTTGCTACTTCATAACTAATTTTGCTACTGCTAAGAGTGTTAATGTAGGCATCTGTTTTTTGAAGGTCTTAGGTGACCGCTGTGAAAGGGCCTTTTGAATCCCAAAGGGGTTGTGGACCCACAGATTGTGAACCTCTAGCTTAAAGTAATCAATCTTATGATACTGTATTTATCCTGATACGGCAAAGGTTGGAGGTTGAAAAACAGAATCAGCCAATAAACCCCACTCGAGCTGTTTGGGACTCTGGTTACACAGTAAGGAAAGGGTCCACTTGGGAATGTCTCAGATGGCTTTGCTCAGCGTTAGCTTGAACGTCACCTCAACTCCGTTTCTCTGGAATTGAGGACAGAATGGAACAACACTTTTTGACAGTGTGCAGGTCTCAAGAAGAGTTAAGGGGAATTTGCTTCCCAAACAGGTGCTGCCAAGGCAGGGTGTGGCTTCCTGGATGCACGAAGGTGTGGGTAGAGGCGACCCTTCCCCATCCCACACCTGCCTGGCCCTGGCCAGGCTTCTGGATTCTTGACTGTGTGAAGCCTACAGCTCTGCATGTGAGCTGAGCTGACTCCACTTAGCCTCCTCTACCAGGCAAGGCTCCGGCCATCGTAGCCTGAGGAAGGTCAAGTGGGGCTCAGAGTTTCTGCCCGCTGTTGTGATATTTATAGCTGTTGTTCCTTTCATTTTTCTCGCAAGTAGTTAATTATGTCTTTATTCCTCCGGTTTTCTGAAAAGAATAATTGACTCAAAAGGCCAGGATGTCAAACATTTATGGACAGTGGTGTGTGCGGCAGTAGAGGCAGCAGAAATTACAAAGGGCCATGGAGAGCTGTAGAACCAGCAAAGCTGTGACTGGAAGCTTCTAAGATGCCCTAACACCGGGGCTGCAGTCAGATGTTTGCAGGGATAGGGCTGTTTCCTAAGGCAGGACTGGCCTGGTATGATATAATACCAGGGTGTTGAGGCCTCTCAGGGTGGAGAATGTACACCCTTTCCAAAGCAGGCAAATGGCTCTCTTAAGAATAATTTGTAGACCCAAGAAAAACATGATTACAGGTTGGATTTGGCCCAGGGGTCAGTCATCCAACATTCTTGGGTGGTCCCAACCCTTCCACAGGCAGAAAATAAGCAGATCCATGGAGAAGACTCACCCTTCAGTGAGCAGACGGGCCTAGAACCCAGGTTTTCCAGCTAGCTGGCTCGGGGCCTTCTGCTCCGGAGCTGTGGTCCTCTGCCCTTGCTCTCCTGAGGGGAATGTGATGTCAGTTTGACTGAAAACAAATGGTACCTCTTCAAGCTATGCTTACTCCGAGAAAAAGTCAGCCACAAGCATATCTCCACCCCGTGTGGAACAGGCCCCTTCTAAATGGCCCCCAAGCTGCTCATCTGCCTTCCTGCAGCTTACAGAGGACCTAAAAATGCCGGGATTCCAGAATGCTTCTCTGCTGCTAGAAGTCCCACCTCAGAAGAATCTAAGTTGCCTTTTCTACTCTGAGAAACAGCTGTTCTTTCTCATTTCTGTCAGCCAGAGCCAAAATGAATGCCACCTGCAAAAGGGTCCCCCACAGTGGACCTAGAAACATCTGAGGTTCCTGGGCTGACATTTGGTCACTGCCTTGTGAGAGAGGACTGAAGCCCATGGGGAGTCTTCCCTGTGATTTCTGTTTGGGCTAGGTGGAATCTATCCTGGTTGGCGGCAAATGTCCCTTTCTCCAGAAGTCTGGGATGACAGCTGTCCTGGAACAGTAGGAGAGACACAGGGCTCTGAGAGATATTCTACTGCCACATCCTGCTCTGGGCTGAGCACTCGTTGCTTCCTTAGGCTTCACCCCCAGGCCACTGGATCACCTTGTCTCAGCTTGCTTGGGAGCTATGGTTGCTCGCGCTGTTCTCCCCTAGCTGTAGGCATGAGATCACCACTAGTGGGCATTACTCAATATTTTCTACACAGCTCAAGTTCCAGCAAAAGCCTAGTGAGCCTTCCTCTTCCTCCCCAGTGACAGCAGAAGGAGGTTGAGATCACCGCAGCTATTGTTTACTGAGTGTTGACTCTTCTCCAAGTACAGGGCTAAGTCCTAGAGCCTTCCTCCCTAACTCCCTAACTCACCATCACCTCAGTGGGGGTGGTATTTTGTTTTGTTTGAGACACCAGGTAACCCACCCTGGCCTTGAACTTAAGATCTTGCCTCTCAAGTGCTGGGATCATAGCATACACTACCATGTATGCCTCGTTTTGTCTGCTTGTTTGTTTGATGGTTGTGTGGTTTTGTGTGTAAGGTGGTTCAAAGGATTCCTGGGATGCCACCCACTCTTAGAACTTTAGTTTCAAAGATGAAAGCCTGAAGACAGAAAAGATGGTTGAAGGTCTAACAAGAAAGGAATAGGTACCATGAGCTTGAGGTTGACAAGACAGCTCCCCAAGACTTAGAGACACTGTCTTGTAAAACAGAAAGATCTGAACACACTTGAGTCCACCTGCCCAGGTAATAGAGCCTGATACACTTTTCCACTGACTCATGTGACCCTGAACCCCTCAATGATAGTCCTGAGACCAAGCCTAACACATAAGCACACACACACACACACACACACACAGAGAGAGAGAGAGAGAGAGAGAGAGAGAGAGAGAGAGAGAGAGA